>JBBBDQ010000507.1:6800000-6832500 GCA_037127315.1 Ascarosepion bandense | reverse complement strand
TAGAAAGTGCTTTAATCGCTAATTCAGTTACAGTAACTTTACGTCCAGGTTCTTCTAACGTATCACCATTCTTCTTCTTCTATGTTCTCTGTCTTTTTCAGAACGTAGGCAAACTTTCCTCTGTCTCTTTTTTTACTCTATCTGGCCTGTTAGTATCAGGTTCTCCAAGCCCTCCTTCCTAACTGCATGTCCCAGGAACTTCAGTTGTCTCTTCCTGATGCTCACTATTAATTTTCTTTTTGTTTCCATTCTTTCCAACACCTCATCATTGCTCACATGCTCGGTCCATGATATTCGCACCATCCTTCTGTAAAACCACATTCAAGTTTTTCCTTCATCTTTGGTGATATTGTCTAACATTCACTGCCGTATTGAAGAACTGACATCACATAGCAATCTAGTACTCTCTTCTTTGTTTCTAGTGAATGTTTTCTGTGTCTTAGTATTTTACTCAGCTTTTGGAACGCGTCCTTCGCCATGCCAATTCGTCTTCGGATCTCTGTGTCGAACTTTCCATCTCCTGTTAGAACACTTCCTAAGTATTTACATTTTTGTACTTGCTTGGTTCTAGTATCCCCCACCTGTACTTGGCATTTTGGGTTGCTCTTTTTGTTGATGACCATGCATTCAGTTTTCTTGCAGTTTATTTGTGGTCCTCTTTTTGTCACTCTCTTCAGCTACCTTCTGTAAGAGGTCTTGCAGTTTCCTTTCCGTGTCTGCAATCAGCACTGTATCATCTGCGTATCTTATGTTGTTCAACTTGGGGTCTCCTATTACAAATTCTGGCATAGCATCTAGGGTCCTCAAAATATTCTCGCTGTACAAGTTGAACAAATCCAGTGAAAAGACACATCCTTTCTATCTTTGTAAAGCTACCGAACTCGTTACCTGTCCATATGCAGGCAGTTTATTGCCAGTAGAGATTCTTAATTACTCTGATGTCTTTCCCAAAAATTTCTAGGCTGCTGAGCATCTCCATCAATTCTTTGTGGCGTATTTTGTTGAATGCCTTCGCATAATCAATAAAACATAGGTACGAGTCCTTCTTCATTTCTATTGGCCTTTCGGAAAGCATCCCAATCATAAATATGGCGTCCCGTGTTCCAGTGTCTTTGACGAACCCGCACTGTTCCTGTCCTATCTCTGGCCTGATTCTTCAACTGGCAGATTATCTGCCATCACAATGTGAGATATTTAAAAGCAAAGATGATGGGAAAAAATGAATATGGATGAATTTGGTGTAAAGTGCAAAAGATCGTTTCAAAAACTTTTTGAAACTAACAGCGCCTATCATTCATATGTATAGTCACAACAAACCCAGTCTAATCAAGCCTTAACGGGTAAAATATGTTACACACACACACACACACACATATATATATATATATATATATATATAGTACATTTGGTATACAATCCAGGTAAATTCCGATAGAGACGAACTCAAGAGAACTCAATGTTAAATTCATTTATTTAATTTAACAGAGTAATATAATTTAGAAAAGAATTTAGAAAATTAAAATGTGTCATACATATTTCACTGCGTCCTGATGTTATTATCGCGGCTCGTCAGACCCAAATGGTACAATAGTTGGCCCTCAAAATATCCCCCCACCAAAAAAAAATTTCTCTTCTTTTATTCAATTTTACATAGACGCTCACATGTACATATTAGAATAGATATTTGTAACGGTTATTTACGATAATTTCTCCCTCATTCGAAAAAGAACCCCAAAGAAAGAGGAAAGCAAGGATAAAGAAAAGATAGACGATTGATTAATGTAAAGAAGAGAAAAAAAGGTGGAAAAGGAAAAAAGGGGAAACAGAACAACTGAATGGAAAGCAAGAAGAGAAAAAGAAAGAAAAAAGAGATACAATAAAAGGAAATACAATATCACGAGAAATAAATGTTGACACCATTTCTCGTAATAGCGTCTCAAACCACCTAACTGTTCTCTTAGCAAAACATGGAAAAATCTAACTATGAAATTTAATTTAAAATATGCTGGGATATATTTACGGTACAAAAAAAATTGTACATCATAATTTTAATACAATTTGAAAAAATAACCACTCTTACTATTATTTTAAAACTTAATGCTAAGCTTAAAAACTATTGTTAAAATAATTAAAAATACCAAAATGAATATAGAAACAGGAAAAATTTGATAACCCTAACAGAATGGGGAAAGACACAAAAAGATGGAAAGAAAAAAGAACGGATTTTAAAATGATTAAAAAAAAATTTTTGAATTAAAAAACACTAGATCAAAACCGACGTATTCATTCTTAGAAACGGGAAAATGGATTTTTACCCTTAAATTAATATATACAGACTATAGGGAATATTTATGGTGAAAAATAAATCATATATCCTAACATAAATCATATATCCTAATATAAATTACATTATAACCACTATTTTAAAATTTTTGGGGAAGGGATATTTTGAGGACCAACTGTTGTACCATTTGGGTCTGACGAGCCGCGATAATATAACATCAGGACGCGGTGAAATATGTATTACCCATTATAATATTCTAAAATCTTATATAAATTATATATATATATATATATATGTGTGTGTGTGTGTGTGTGTGTGTGTGTGTGTGTGTTATAAATTATGTTTTAGAACATGTACATAATTTTTTCTATATATGTCCTCTTCTCTACAATCATATGGTTGTTTCAGTGTTTGGACTCAAACACATCATCGGGAGAAGTAAAGAGTAAGAGTTTGGAATCATTCTCTGTTTATATTTGGTTCGTTGTTGTCTGGGGGTTGGTTGGGGTTATTGAAAATTAAGTGAATGTGTCTTTCGTTTTGACCGTTATACTTTTGAAGAACCTGGTGTGTAAGTGTGAAATTGTTGATTAATCGTATTATCTGTTGGGATGTACGTTTTATCGGTCGGGTATATCTTTTGGTTAGAATTTCTAAGAGAGCGGCGTGTGGAGTGGTCAGTTTTATGGTTGGCTATCGTTTAATTGATTGATGTCTGCTGTTAGCGGACCTAATTCATGTATTTACTCTATACATCATATATTGAGTACTGTTTTAAATTATTGTTTTGAACGGGAAAATTTTTTTTCTTTTCTCTCCTCATTCTATACTCACTCGGATATATATATATATATATATCGTTTACTTAAGCAGCTTTAAACAAGGTTAAGGTATAATCTGTCGTACTATCTAAAGGAAATGTATATATATAATGTTCATTATGTTCTTTTCGAGTAGTTTCGAAGGTCTCTAGCCATTTTCCCGAACGTTAATGTTATTGGTTATAATGAAGAAAAGTTGTTTTTTATCAGCCTCGCCACACATTTTTATAGATACTGTTTATTAGATACCTCCACTAAATAGCTGAAAAAACGGCATAGTATGTATAAAAAGGCCTCAAAATTAATAAAAACGAACTTTTTCCATCAAAATGTTTATATTAAATTTTGTATTATATATTAAATAATATTTATATTAAGATGAAAGAACAAATCATTGTTTAACTTTTTTTAATTTGTTAATCCCTTCTAACAAGTTCGAAATTTTAGTAAAAAAATCTTGTTTTGATTTTACATAGCTGCTAACCAAATTGTTACGTGAATTTACAATGGTAAACGTAATTTTACATAATTCAGTTTTTTTCCAGTGACGAACACATTAATTTGGAAATTCTTGCAATAATCAAATAATTTTCGGATTTTAATGAAACTTTCAAAACTTATTCACAAATGAATTTATTTTTTTTAAATTGTTACTTTTTAAAATCTTGGCAAAAATATTTTTTTACATCTGTTACCCCCTCCACTTGAATTGACGAAATTTTAAAAAATTAAATTTTGTTGCGATAATTAGTTTTATTGTGGAATGTAAATCATCTATTTTTTTTTTTTAAAGTTTGCCTATTTTTCCGAAAATCTGCTCCCATTAAAAATATAAAAAATGCAATATAACTATGACATTATCTAATTTCATAAACTTTTAATTGCTTGACTAAATGATATAAATTAAGGACATTATAGTCTGAAGAAAAACTTTTTGATTTATAATGAAATTTTAAAAGAATTATTTCCATTTTTTTATTATAATAATTCATAAAGTTTCAAAAATATTTTTCAAATACTTCAAAGATTTGTTGGGTTTAGTTTACAAACTTATTAAGCGAAGATTATATTTACTAATCAAAAATTTAAAAGTCTTATACAAATTGTTGTGTCTTCCTATTTTTAAAATAATTTTTTGGGGGGATGGATATTTGAAGGTTTTTTGTATGGTAATTTCTGTGCGTAAATTAAAAGATTATTTGTTTCAGAGTTTCTTCCCATTACAGGAAAACATTTTTAAAATTATGTCACTTGTGATCGCCATACACCTATCATCTCGCATCTGTGAAATCTGTCAACACATCCGGGGGAAAGGTTAGAAAGTTGAACTCTGTGTTTAAGAAATAATTTTATTCTAAATTTCATGCTATAAATAAGTAATACTCGTGTAAATCAGATTAATTTAACATTAAATTTGCTAATTTTTCAAAAATCATGTGTCACAGATGTATATTTTATTTTTGCAAGAGTTTTAAAACCGAGAATTAACTTTTGTGTACAAATGTGTTGATCGCTTAAAAATGACTGATAAATTGAAAGATTAAAAAAATGAAAAATTTTAGATTCCAATCAATATAAATTCTGTTTGAAATACACCAGAGTATTTTGTTTACTGGAAGTAGTAAATTTAATCATTTACCTTTCAATTAAAATTAAAATAAAAGTTTCAAGAAAACTTTTTAATTTTAAAAATTCAATTTAAAATTTAGACATTGAAAATGAGTGGCGGTACCTACTGTTTATTATGTTCTTTTTCGAGAACTTTCGACCCTCTCTAGTCATTTTCATAAACGTTAATGTTATTGGTTACAATGAAAAAAGCTCGTTGTTTCTATTAGCCTCACCACTTTATAGATACTGGCATTTGTCTTCTTTTACGAATCCTTTCAACCCTCTCTATTCATTTTCAAGAACGTTCATGTTATTAGTTACAATGAAGGAAAATGTATGTGTTTTATTAACTTCACAACGCATTCTTTTTATCAATTCACCCCAAACAAGTCGATACTGCCACTATGATGCAAGAAACTTATTCTTTTATGTGCCATGTCATTTCAGGACGTAGGCGATCATGGATTTCCACATCTCCCTGTCCCTGGTGACTCTTAGCACGCTTTCTCCTGTAACGCCATGCAACCCTCGTTCCGTCATCCACCTGATCAGGTCCTTCAAATATGTTATCCGCTGCTTCCCCCTGTCTCTTTTTCCCTGTATCTTCCTGCCTCATCACATGTCCCAAGAACTTTAGCTGTCTCTTCCTGATGCTCAGTATTAATTTCCTTTTCGTCTCCATCCATTCCAAAACCTCAACATTGCTCACATGCTCGATCCATGATATCCACAGCATCGTTCAGTAGAACCGCATTTCAGCCTCTTCAAGTTTTTCCTTCATCTTCGATAATATTGTCCAACATTCACTGCTATATTGAAGAACCGACATCTCATAGCAATCCAGTACTCTCCTCTTTGCTTCTAGTAAAATTGTCCTGTTTCTTAATACTTTACTCAACTTCTGGAATGCTTCTTTTGCCATGCCAATTCGCCTTCGGATCTCAGTGTCGCACTTTCCGTCTTCTGTTAGAACACTTCATAAGTATTTAAATTTCTGTACCGGCTTGATTTTAGAGTCCCTCACCTGTAATTGGCATTTTGGGCTGCCCTTTTTGCTGATGACCAATGCATTCGGTTTTCTTGCAGTTTATTTGTAGTCCTTTAGAGAATGGAACCAAGGGATAAACAACTACTCATCAACAGCGGGGAATTTATCCTATGGAGTAAATTTCAGTTTTATTGTGGGGTAGGGGGGTGGCACGGAATGGCAGACTCAAAACTGTTATCATTCTAATATTACATTTATAGGTACCTTTTACTTTACCTTGTTTTTTTTTTTTGTTTTGTTGTTTCTGCTTTTGTTTTTTGTTTGTTTATTTTTTGTTTTGTTTTTTTGTTTTTGTTTTTGTTTTTGCTATTTTGAGAATTTGGAGGCTATAATGAATGTCAAAAGAGAGGGTACGATTCTTCATATATTCAATATAGATTAACATCCAGCATCATTAATAGAGAAAAAAAAACTCAATGCGTTATTTTAAGTAACGCTTTGTCAAATGATTCTATGAAACCGATTAAGCTGCTAGCCGGTTCGACTTTGAAGGACTCTCTGATTTCGGGCAGAGAGGAACCCAGACGATTCCCGTCTTGGGTAAGCAGAAAAGACCCGATCCTGTTTATGCGGAGTCGCTCAGAATGCCCCACGTAAATATCGGTCTTTGTTGGGAGATTCGGGTAAATATCGATTCTATGAAACCAACAAAGTTGAAGCAACATTTGCAAAATATGCATCCTCAACACAAGGACTATGATAAAAACTTTTTGAACGTCATTAGAATACTCCCGAAACGATGAAGCAGTATTCGACAGAGACATTCAGTCAGTAAAGTGCCATATGTGAAACACGCTTGGGCGATCATGTCTCGAAAGAGACATGACTGACTGGACAGAAGATTATCCAGCAGTAGGTTGCCATCGCTTTCTGCGGTAGACTGGTTGCCAGCAAAGGCTATAGAACCCAACCTGTCCTGTTATTTAACCCATAACTGGAAGGAAGAGACGGATTAATACCTTTCCCAAGGGTATTTGCGCGTAAGTAAATGCAATGAATTCAACTGGAATTCGAACTCGGTTATCCGATTTCTTGTTCCGAGCCGATATCCACTGGACCACCACGCACATCCCACAGAGACATTACAAGAAAGAAACCAAAATATTACTACAAATCTATAAATGGCAGATAGAAAAAAATACATACAATTGGAGAATCTTTAATCAAACCCTGCTTTCTCAAAATGATGGCAATTGTATTATAAAACAGATTAGAGAAAAACCTTGCAGCGGTTCTGCTGTCAAATATTACTTTTTAAAGGAGGATCAGCGTCATGTCCACTGACATCAAATATCGTGTTTTGCAGGAGATCAAGTCTTCGGCATTTGGCTTATTTTCAGTTCAATTCAATGAATCGACTGGTGTAGCATCGTGTCCCCAGTTGATGATGTTTGCATTCAGGTTCATTTAAAGAAGAGTTTCGCTTTTGTATTTCTCTTGAAACAACTAGTAAGGCCTCTGATATTTTGCAAAAGGTTTCATTTTTCATTGAATCAGAAACTCTTTTGTGGGATAATATACATGGACGCTGTATAGATGGAGCATCAACTATTTTGGAGATGAAATAAGGATTTCAAATTTGTGTGAAAAGGCGAGCTCCATAAATGAAATGCGTTTCTTTGTATGATCCATCTTCAAGAACTGACCTCAAATCATTTCCAGACACACTGGAGAAAGTTTCAGATTAAACAATTCATAGAAGAAATCTTGTGAAAAGTAGAACTCTCAATTCATAACATATCAAGCAGTTATGCGCTGACATGCAGGCAGGCCATCATTTGCTTCTTTCTCACAAAAATGTTTGATAGCTGCCAACAGGAAATGTAACTGACTGAATATTTGATTTTAGAGATAAACTGAGATTATTTTTGAAGTTCTGAGTAAGATGGAGTGTTTTCCCTGACCAGATGATGAGGAACGGACCATGCACCTAGCCTATTTGGTTGATATTTTTGAGCAGCTGAATAAATTGAATCTTCAGATGCAAGGAAGAGATTCATGCATCATAAAATTCGTAGATGACCTGAAAGCTTTCGTGAGTAAGCTGGAAAACTGGAAAAGAAACTATGAAAAAGTGTACAATCTTTGAGAATCTGTAATCTGTTCTTGATGATGGTGACAACCAAATGCTTCCAGAGCTGGCAAAAAGTGAAATTTTTCAGCATTTGACAGCAATAGAAAATGAACTCGGACAATATTTTCCTGAATTCGGCGATGATGAATTGGATTTAGTGCGAACTCCATTCAAATAGTCAGTTGTAAAAGTTCCTGATGATAGGCAATCTACAGCTGAAAACTGATTCGGGAACATGAAATATATTCAGTGAGAAATCAATCACAAATTTTGGGCCTGGATATGCGATTCCTACCCAAACGTGACAGAAAAAGCAATCTGCGCATTGCTTTCATCTGTGCAAACATATCTTTATGTGTCACACTTTTCAACTCTGTTGCAAATTAAAACAAAAAACGTTGTAAATAGAGGTTGAAAATGACCCACGTTGAACCCTTTCGAACAATCCTCCGCAAATTCCAGAAGTAGCTAAGGAAAAACAATCTCACTTTTCTTATTAACTGCAATCTTCATCTGAATAAAATAAATAACAAATTTATAATATCCTGGCATAATATGGAACTTTTTGTTTATTGAAGTACAATACCGTAGTATTCTATTTCTGTGCCTTTAATCATAATCCCTTGGCACTTTAATTTAATTTGCTTGTTTATTGCATTATGTTTTAGTTTGGTCTGTTTAGTAATTAGGAATAAAAAAAAATTACTTTTATTTAAATCTTAACATCCATCAGCTTTTTTTCAGACGCTATTAAATGTGCAAAACTCCAATATAAAAATAATCTATGTAAAGTTATCCGTATTAATATGGAAGAAAATAAACGATTTTCAATATTATGTGCTTATTACTTGGAATGCATCTTTTGAGGCAGGCAGTCTTGGTAAGTGGGAACTGCATTCTGAAATATGGTAAAAGAAGTGAGTGGGACAAAAAATAGTTTAAAACCACTGCTTTAGGAGGAAACAGAATTGCACCCCTGATCCAAAAAATAAGGGAAAATCTCTACTGTTGTTCAAAAACCGTATTTGAACCGTATTAACCATTTTCTTATAAAGAAATATTAAACATTCATTGATCGAAGAGCCAGTACTGCTTTCTGCTGAAATTCATAAAAAATATTTTCCTTAAAACAAATCTTCAGGAGAATAGGTTTCTCAAGTCCAGTAATTGTTACCGGGCGTTCCTGTTTCTATGGGGGGTTTCCTTCCTAACCTTATGTTTGAAATAGTGTCGAAAATCAATATCATGATTATATCATTATTTTCTCTTCGAGTTACTTGTATATTTATTTTAGTTGCTGCTGGAAGTCCTCAAGTGGTGTAGTTTCTGTTATTTGATACGGACTTTTTTTTATCCTGTAGCCTCACTCCTCAAGGTTCGAAGAAGGATAGTCTACAGGCTTTATTCATTCGAACAATTTTTAATCATTGATCTGAAAAATGAGCTGACAGTTTAGATATTTCTGAACAGGTTTGGCGGTACCATGCACAACATATACATGAAAGCCTCGATCTGACGAGAATATTTAAAATATGACTCGAGTTTAATGTTTTGGTTTAGTAACAACTTGTGGTGTTAGGGGAAACTACCCAAGGAGTATATTTTCTTTAATAAGATTTCGCGAATATTCCAGACGATAGACGGAAATAAATACATACAATGCTTAATGGATAAATGAAGCATTTACTCAAATCCACTAAAAATAACGTTTAAGTGATAAAACCTGTGGGATTAATGCATAAAAATCCATTACTTTTTTTTTTTAGATTGCTTTGTTTACATTAGGATACGAAACTAAGCAGATGTGAATATTTCGAGAATCGGAGAAAGATGTGAGTTTTTAACGCACTATTCACCTCTGTTTGACAGTTGTCACACTCCTTAGCCGAGTCGGTATAAGCACGTCGGGTCTAATAACAATTTCTCTTGCCCGGAGGGCGCTGGTTCGAATCCTGCCGGAGAGCGCAAAGTTCTCTTTAATAATCTTTTTCGAAAATTAAGGCCAGTAGACGAAAATAAATAAATTAATATACTTGTATTTGTCTATATTTCTGAGACGAGGTATTATTTATAGTATTTACATAATTTGGACTATTGTCCTCATCTTTGTTGCCATTTGTACGACGTTTTGGCCGTTGTGCGCTCCGGCCTTCTTCAGGTGCTATGAATTTCGAACTGAACCCTTTATTACAATCACTGGGGTATATGAACTCCATTCCTTGCGTAAAGCCTCAATTTGAAGTCATGAGTTATCTCCCTCTAACCCTGCAAGTTACTAGTTCACCATTGCTGTAGTTACTAGTTCACCATGACTTCTAATCGAGGTTTTACACAAGGAATGGAGTTCATATATCCCAGTGATTGTAATAAGGGGTTCGGTTCAAAATTTCTAGCACCTGAAGAAGGCTGGAACGTACAACGGCCGAAACGCCGTACAAATGACAACAAAGATGAGGACAATAGTCCGAATAATGTAAATACTGTAGATTAATATACTGTTTAATAAATAAACGGATCATCGACTCAAATATGTGTATTCACTTGAAATAACGTCTAAATAATAACAAAAAGATATATAAAATATTAGGCAATCACAAAAGAATAATGGTAGGTAAATATAAACCTTTATAGCTGTACGGTATAATATTTGCATAGGTTAAAAGACACTAGCAGTATAGCCCGGCGTTGCTAGGGTGTAATGAAAGCTTTAAAACTAATCCATGGTCCTGGAGCTCAGACTCAGCCGAAACAATATTTGTGTGATGTTTGGTGAGAATCGGATAAAAATTGTGGATTTGTATAAAGGACATACAGACAGATAAACAGACACACACACAAACATCTTGCCTTATATATATATATATATATATATATATATATATATATATATATATATATATTATCGATTTTCTGCACTATTGTAAGAACTGCAACATTGAAAATTCTGAATATCGTTTCTTATGTCTTTGTCTATGAGTGTATCAAATTTTATTAAAATCGGACCACTCCTTCTATAAACCGATATTTTCGATTATCGATTTTCGTTATTTATCGGGGGGACTTCGGCACAAAACATAGCTAAGAACACTCGCAGACGCTTATAGTACAACTGTTTAAATTTTCAAGAAAATCGGTTCAGCCGTTTCGGAGTCTATAGGTAACGGATACACACACACAGACACACACACACACACACACACGGACAAAGTTCCATTTATAAATAAGTTTAGATAGATAGATAGATAGATAGATAGATAGATAGATAGATAGATACATGAGCATACTGTCTATTACGTAAATATTTTAAAATAATAAATTTTCGTCAGAACACATTAATATACATATACTAGCCTGCCGTTGACTGCGATAAACCGGCAGCAGCAGACACACAGACAGACACACAAATCCGACCTATAATTTTACATAATTATTATATATGTGTGTGTGTGTGTGTGTGTGTGTGTGTGTGTGTGTGTGTGTGTGTGTGTTCAAGTGATGAAAGTTCTTAAGTTGCGCTCGGCAAATAGCAAAATGTTCCCACAAAGCCATCAAGGGATGCGTAACACATTAACTCTTGTATATTCTCGTTTCGGACAAACATGTGCACTTTAGCGCAAATGCACACACATACACACACGCATAAGCTCGAAAAATATGCATAAATAACCACAAAATTCACTCAAAACACGCATACACACTCACAAGCACAAACACACATATGCATTAACCCTCAACATACATGCACAAATTCATAGCCCCACACACAGACAGGAGAGCAAAATTACGCACTTGAATATACTCGCACACAAATATACAAACACACGCCACTATACGCACAAACATATAAACCCTTACACACGCAATGTGGACATGAATACATACAAGCACACACATACACATGCACAAACTCCCTCACACTCTCCAACTTCCCACACAGAAACACGCACAAAATGATACACATTCACACGTACACAAAAACATACATATAAACACATACACTTAAACACCCACCCAGCACAAATATATACACCCCTCACACGCATCCCAGTACACACATCAAAAAAACAACGCTCGCGTTATTGTAGTATTTAGACGGAATTCTCACCCTCACCCCTATCCCCACCCCAAAACAGCAGTGTAGTTCATATATTAAAAAGACACAAAAAATAGCACACAAACTTACGGCCATCTACTTAAAATGTAATTGGTTTCAGTAAATTAAAAATATTTTACATCATTAAAAGAGTCCACTACATAGAGATAGGCCTATTTTAATGAACTTTCCTAACGATTATTTTTTTGTCCTAAAGTCCCGTAAGATTAACTTCATTTCTATTTTGGTCTTCCGTGCTTTGATGATATGTTTGCCTTGTAAGTTGGAGGAAGAATTGACAAGCATTTGCAATATTTTCCAGGACACTCACAGAATATTGTTAAACCCACGGTAAAACGTAAAGTTTAAGCATGTTGATTTTGGGCCTGGTCATTGTCCAGTCTATTTAAAACTACTAGGGAATGTCAGACACTTGGTGATAGTGTATCGGCGTGTGTGACGCCTTGCTTTTCTTCTGTCAAGCTGTGTGTTGTATTTAATACTATTCCGGTGTTTCCATTCTTCGCTAAGCATGATTTGCCTTACTTAAAAAGTAGTCTCGTGATTTATCAATTTAAATGTCAGTGCCAGACCGACGATGTGGGGCGAACCGATAGAAGACAAGGCGTAGCGAGTAACAATAATCGCTTGACTCAGTTAGCCTGTGAGTCAGCGATTGGGTTTCATTTAATTGATAACCCGGGTTGCGCTTCTGAATGTCTTGAAGGAGCGTTTAAGGTGCATCAGGCTCGGTCTGTTAAACATTTACGTTGTTTAGAAGCTGTTTGCATCATGCTTCATCGACCGACTTTGTGCAGGCAGAAAGAGAATTTTCTTCATTCTCTCTGTCTCGTGGGTGGGTTGTGAGTAATTCTTTCTGTTTTATACTCATTAGGGGATCATTTACACCGATTTGGATTGATTTGTTCTTTTAGAAAAAAATTTATTTTAGTTGTGGCATTTTATTTACCGCCATGATTACCTTTTACAGTTTCACCGTTTTGATTATTTTCGTTCCAGCGAATCTTTTTGAAGAAGTGTTCGATTAAAAAGGTCCCTTTAAAACATTGCGTTCCGTTATTATTTTAAAAGCCATGTGTAATTTTGTAGTACAAAATTTGTGTATATTTATTGAAATATTGTTAAACAAATACGCATATATTATTTACTAGCAGTATAGCCCGGCGTTGCTCGGGTATAATGAAAACTTTAAAACTAATCCATGGTCCTGGAGCTCAGACTCTTTGGACGTTGGCACGAAAGACTAAAAAGCAATAGTTGTTTCCAGTTAAAGCGAAACCGTACACTGAAAGAAAAATGAATGGATGTAAGTCAAATTTTGATTTCCTAGAATCGATTTTTTTCGTCGTAAACTGAATTTTGAAGGCTAAATAAGTTCTCTGAGTAAATGGTATCATGGCTGAGACTAAGAACTACAATTATACCTACTTAGAGCCAAACCCGAAGCAAAAACTAAAATAAAATGGCTGAAAAAATACAAACATACAGGTAGATAAACAGACATGCACACAAACATCTTGCCTATTATATATATATATATATATATATATATATATATTATCGATTTTCTGCACTATTGTGAGAACTGCAACCTTGAAACTTCTGAATATCGTTTCTTATGGGTGTATCAAATTTCTATGAGTGTAACAAATTTGATTAAAATCGGACCACTCCTTCTATAACCTGAGTTTTTCGTTTATCGATTTTCGATATTTATCCTGGTTACCTCGACACAAAACCTAGCTTAGAACACTCGCAGACGCTTATAGTACAACAGTGTAAATTTTCAAGAAAATCGGTTCAGCTGTTTCGGTCTCTATAGATAACGGACACACACAGAGACACACACACACACACACACACAAAGTTCCATTTATAAATAAGTTTAAATCCTTGAAATTTGTTAAGGTAAATTCCAATATAGACAGACTCTGAAGAGAATTCAATGTTAAGATTTATTGTTAAATTTAACAGTATTATAATCAGGAAACAAAAGAATTTGTGACCACCATTTACTCACGTCTCAATAGGAAATCTACGAAAGCTAACCAAATATACCGGTTGCTGCTCTTGAAACGGACCTCCATTCAGTGGTTAACCGTTCCAGGAATGGCTTATAAATTTAAATGCCTCTAAGACAAAATTGCTTTCATTATCTTCTGAAGAGCAGCACGCTGTGCCTCCTTAGGCTCACTTTTTCAACCGACCTGAAGCGGAACGACTAAATATGAATTTATAGCTGCGTCTACCGCGAGGAAGTTTGGGTTACAGTGTCATTACAGAAATTCCCTTTTTTTTATTCGTCAGAATCCATCTTGCACATTTTTAAAACTACATTCGCCCGTGCATTGAATACTGTTGCCATATCTGGTCAGGTGTTCTTGCTATTTATCTCGAGTTCCTCGACAAAATCCAAAGAATGATCTGCAATATAATCGATCCTGACTTGGCATCTCGACTTCAGTCACTTTCTCACCGTCGTGATGTGGCTTCCCTCTGTCTTTTCTTCAAATATTTTTATGGCAACTGTTCTGACAAGCTTTATTTCCTGGTATCCCGGCCACTAGATTGGCACCTAGGTCCCACTCTCGTGCCGTTTTAATACTTAAATGCAACCGCCACTACTAGTACAAATGTTTCTTTTCTCGCACTTCCCGCTTATAGAACACCCTTCCGTTTACTTGCTTCTCTGATCTACAATGTCAAAAAAATAAATTGCCATCTTCTATCTTCTTGAATCCCGTTCATCTTTTTTTTTTTCTTTTTTTTTTTTAATCATTTCACCCCAAGTAAGGCATTCCACTACCACTATTGCGCAGGGGGTTACATAGGGGAAGGAGGTGAGAAAGAGCGGTTAGATATAGGAAATGTCAGAAGGAGGGTGATAGACGGGTAATGATGTAGATGGGAAGAGTGTTTGAGAGAATGGATACGTGTTAGTGTGTTAGGAGGTGTTTATTGACCTTACATTTAAACTCCTGGAGATTGTAGCTGTCGGGGAAGAAAGTATGGAAGGGAATTCCACAGGGGGGAAGTGCGAGAAAAGAAGTTGGAGTAGAAATTACGGTTACATTTTATCGGTTTCACTGTAAAAGGGTGGGGCCTAGTTGCTAATCTAGTATCTCGTGCAAATTCGTACCTAGGGGGCACCAGTGATCTAAGTTCAACGGAGTAGAAGCCGTGAAAGTATTTATAGTAGAGGCACAGGGAAGCCATGTCATCCTTTTTTCAATAACCCCTGTATCCAGTCTTTTCTCGCACTGTAACCAACTGCGAACTAGTAACTGTCCAGCCTTGCTTGGGATGAAATGATTATAAAATAGAATGACCCGGATATAAGAGACCCTGATATAAAAGAAACCCTGATATAAAAGATATTTCCTCTGGTCCAAAATTAGAGCCTGTAGTAATGTATATAAAGCAGACCAAACCCGTATATAACAGAAACCCAGATATAAGAGAACGTATATCCGGTCCCGAAAACTCTCTTATATCCGGATTATACTGTATGTATAATTAATATGCGTATAAAAAAATAATACGGCGTATAAATATTTAATACATTATTTCTCGTTCTAGTCAGTCTAAAGTAAACTTTTCTACATGGTCTTATGAGGGCTGTATATTTGAATTTGCATTCAAAAATGCATTCAGAAATGCCAGGATGTAGCTAACAAAATATTGTCTTCCATACTATGGCAGAATAGTAGACATACATGTATACAAATAGAATGACGACATTGAATCCATAGTTACATCTACTGCTAGGAAGGTTGGTGCACTGTGTCGGGCAAGGAAGTTCCTGGTATTTATCTTTAGGTTCTTGACAAAATCCAGAGGAGGATCAGCAATATTATCGATCCTAATTTGGCATTCCGCCTACAGTCACCTTCTCACAGACGTAATGTGGCTTCTCTCTGTTCTTTCTATAAGTATTTTCATAGCAATTGCTCTGACAAGCTTTTTACCCTGGTACACCTACCCATGTATTTACGCGTGCTTCTAGATTGGCATCAAGGTCCGACCTTTTTACCGTCGAAATAGTTAAATGTAACCCCTTCTTCAACTCTAACAGTTTCTTTTCTCACACTTCCCGTTTGTAGAACTCATTTGTATTTGCTTACTTCCCAAATAGCTACAATCTTCAAAAGTTTAAATGCAACATAAATTGCTATTTTTTATTTATTTATTTTTTTTTAATCATATCACCCCAAGCAAGGCGATAACGCCACTGATGCGCAGGGGGCTACGTAAGCGTAAAAAGATCGGAAAAAGAGAAAGCTGGAAACCACATCCTAACCAGGGAACAAGGGACGAGCCCCTTCACCTGTTCAACAGACGTGAGTGGAGTGTGAACCGGGCGATAGTTTAGTCTATCTACTGCAATTGAAAAAAAATCAAGAAAAGAGTGAAAAGACTGGAAAAGAGAAAACCGGAAACCGCATCCTAAACAGGAAACAAGGGATGAGTCTCTTCACCTGTTCAATAGACGTGGGTGGAGTGTGAACCGGGCGATAGTTTAGTCTATCTACTCCAATTGAAAAAAAATAAAGAAAAGAGTGAAAAGATTGGAAAAGAGAAAACCGGAAACCGCATCCTAAACAGGAAACAAGGGATGAGACTCTTCACCTGTTCAATGTATGTGAGTGGAGTGTGAACCGGGCGATAGTTTAGTCTATCTACTCCAAATGAAAAAAAATAAAGAAAAGAGTGAAAAGATTGGAAAAGAGAAAACCAGAAACCGCATCCTAAACAGGAAACAAGGGATGAGTCTATTCACCTGGTCAATAGACGTGGTTGGAGTGTGAACCGGGCGATAGTTTAGTCTATCTACTCCAATTGAAAAAAAAGTAAAAAAAGAGTGAAAAGATTGGAAAAGAGAAAACCGGAAACCGCATCCTAAACAGGAAACAAGGGATGAGACTCTTCACCTGTTCAATAGACGTGGGTGGAGTGTGAACCGGGCGATAGTTTAGTCTATCTACTCCAATTGAAAAAAAAATAGAGAAAAGAGTGAAAAGATTGGAAAAGAGAAAACCGGAAACCGCATCCTAAACAGGAAACAAGGGATGAGACTCTTCACCTGTTCAATAGACGTGGGTGGAGTGTGAACCGGGCGATAGTTTAGTCTATCTACTCCAATTGAAAAAAAAATAAAGAAAAGAGTGAAAAGATTGGAAAAGAGAAAACCAGAAACCGCATCCTAAACAGGAAACAAGGGATGAGACTCTTCACCTGTTCAATAGACGTGGGTGGAGTGTGAACCGGGCGATAGTTCAGTCTATCGCCCGGTTCACACTCCACCCACGTCTATTGAACAGGTGATTTACTTGATTCCCAACCATTGCTTATCTTTTCTTCAATATCCGCTGTACCTGTTGTACTTTCTGTGTAACCCTCTTCGCACCGGTGACATTTCTACTTTGCTTGGGTTGAAATGATTATTAAAAAAATAATAATATCCACTTGTTAATGTAAAGACATCCGAAAGTACTTAAACAAAAACAGAACAAGACGTGAACTTTGGGCAGTTTATCCATAACTTTGATAGAAATATAAAGTATCTTTGAAAATTGCAAAACTTCTATAAAAAAAAATTAGAGAAAACGTGTCAGCTTAATATTTTAAAATTCGTTTATAAAAAAGGAAAAAAACAGGACAGTTGCTGATGAAGTTATTGAATGGCAGAAGTTAAACAGAAATCTCGGAACAAGCAAAACAAAAAGCGAAAATGTTGGCAAGGATACGAAAACTGGCTTTAAGTATGTCACAAATAGAGATTCCTGAAAAATTACGAAGGGTAAAATAATCCAAGAAATGTTAATTGACCAGTAAGAAAATATTTGAAAAAAATGAATTTGCGGATATAAACAAAGAGCAAAAGACATAAAAATAAACTCCCGCCTTTAAGTATATCTCATAAATAGAAACGTTCACATTTCTATTTTTTATTTACTGTTAGTTCGCCTAGAACAAGAACCAAGAGCCTCTCAAGTTAGAGGGGTAACGAGTGAGATTCTTGTCAGTGAGAGGAAAAGAGGAAGTAAAAAATGCATATTAAAAAGTGTGATGGATTTTGGATTACTCTAGACTTAAAAAGACCAAGATTGTTGTTCTCAGAGAAGCACCCCCTCGGAAATATGTTCCACAAAGCGACAGTTCTGGAGATGAAGCTGTCTGATTGGAACTTGCCCCTTATCAAAGGAAAATGATGTGAATGGGAGTGCTTTGCTACCATGAACATGGTATGGTGAGTTCTAGCTGTGAAGACCTGAACTGGTGGAATTAACTAATGTAACTCGCCCCAGCATCTCTCCAGAGTAGTGAGAGAGTAACAACGTTTCATAAGGATTGCAAAGTGGAGAATAATTGATCACTAACAAGGTTGCGTGAGGTTTTTTCTTTTTAATTATGCCGAGTTTGGACAGTGAGGATTGGGCAGCACCAGAATTTTTACACATGAAAGTAGAGCAACATTGTTAGGGTTTGAGTCAACTTCCCAAGTAAGCATCTTTGCAGATGACACCACCATTTACTCCTGTCTCAATAGGAAACCTGCCATGGATGACAAAGTAAACCTGGTTGCTGCTCTTGAAACGGACGTAATTAACTGTGACAGGAAACATAGAGAACAGAAGCGACAGGTGGAATAATATTTTAAGCTCAGTTGAGACATCTTCTTCAGGGTATATGATAGTGAATACGGAAGCATATAGAAACATATTGAAGTTCTTAAACATCTGTTTTTTTTTTTGTTTTTTGTTTTTTTTTCTGGGGATATGCGTTGTGGTCCAGTGGATATCGGCTCGGAACGAGAAATCGGGAAGCCGGGTTCGAATTCCAGTTGAGTTCCTTGCGTTAACTAACCCGCAAATAACCTTGGGAAGGGTATTAATCCGTCTCTTCCTTCCAGTTACGGGTTAAATAACATGACAGACTGGATTCTATAGCCTTGGCTGGCAAACCGTCTACCGCAGAAATCTTTACTTATAAAGTAATGGCAACTTACTATGGAATAATTTCTGCCCGGTCAGTCATGTCTCTTTCGAGACATGATCGCCCAAGCGTGTATCACGTATGGCACTTAACTGACTGACTATTTTTCTGAGATGAAGTATTGCAATTATTTACACTATTTACATTGTTCGGACTGTTATCCTCATTTTTATTCTCATTTCACGATATTTCGGCCGCTGTACGCACCTGCCTTATTCAGAAGTATTTATCCAAGTTCTCCCACTGGACCATATGTTCCCAAAGACACATTGATCAGTGGATAAAAGCGTAAGTAATCCAGTGACTTAACCCAAAGAGTTGTGGGTTGTGGCCAGGGCAGATGTGAACAAAACTTGAAGAGTTGAGTTACTAAAGGAAAATAGCTGAAACCGAGATACCCAGAAAACGTATGTCACGTGGAACTAGAACAATTTACCTCAGTGGATGAAATAAAGGGTTCAGTTTGAAATTCCAACGTATATCACCTGAAGAAGGACGGAGCCTGACAACGGCGGAAAACACTGAGAATATGACAAGATGAGAACAACAGCTCAACCAATGTAAATAGAGTATACTTGAATTCCTTGAGCTAGAAGATGCTTGAGTGATGCACACGCAAAGCACATAACAAACACACACACACACACACAGACACGCGCGTATACAATGTCATAATTCTTACTATTTATTCTTAAAGTTCACATATATAGACATTCGCAAGTGCTTTAAGAAGGTTATAATTTCAAAAGAGCTACGCGATATTGCAAAATCAATGAGTGATAGGAAGTAAAATTGAAAGTTATGAAAAGGTTTAATAGAGATCACCAAACAAGCTACGAGGTTCATTCAATAAATGAGGTGAATTTTTTGGTATAAGGACTTCTAATTCAGATAGAAGCTTACTTTCTTAAATTTTTTCACTTTAATTCATTTTTAAAGAAATTTAATTTTTTTTTTTTTTGTAGAGTGAAAAAAAAACTTTGAGAGTTTTGGAGATTAACAAAGATAGTCGACCAAGAAGCATGCTCCAGAATTGAACAGAGGTCAGTTATCAAGGTGTTGGTTGCTGAAAGGTTCAAACCACTTGAAATTCATAGGAGAATGTCAATTGTGTATGGTGCCGCATTTTTCAACCAAAAAATGTCTAGTAGACTAAATTGTTTAAAGAAGGACGGAGCAGTGTCGAGGATGAAGACAGGCCTGGGGGGCCTACAGAAGTCAAATCGCCTGAGGTGATCGAATCAGTCAATGACCTCATTCAGTCTTACAGAAGGATGACAGTGGATGACATTGCAAGGATTTTGAGCCTGTCTGAGACAGGTCAAGAAAGACATAAAGAACAAACGCAGGGGTCATCAGTCACATGGAGTCGCCTTGCATCAAGACAACGCAAGGCATAACTCAGCAGCTCAAACAAAGAATTTGTCAACAATATCAATAGAATAAAAATAAAAAGCGAACTTTTAAAATTTGACAAAAAAAACAAGGATAGTTATTGATGAAACTATTCAGTGAAAGGGGCACAAATTTGGAAACTGAAAAATCAGACCACAGAAAAATCGAAAATAAAAATGGAAAAGGTTTAAAAGAGATCATGGAACTAGCTACAAAGAATTTGTCAACAATGGCAATAGAACGAGAATAAAAGACGTATTTTTCAAATATGACTAAACAAGGATAGTTACTGATGAAGTTATTCAATGAAAGCGAAACAAATTTGGAAACTGAGAAATCAAACCACAGAATAATCGAAACGGAAATTCAAAACGTTAGCAGGATAAGCAAAAGGAATTAATGGCTTTAAGCAGTTTATTAAGTAACGCCTGGAAAACATTAATAATTTAACAAAAATGTAACTAATATGGATTAAACAGTAGGAAAATATTCTTTTCAAACCTGGACCTTCGTACCCGAAAAGAAAAATACGGAGCATGAAAAGAATCGTCTTCCCACAACACCTATATTCTCGACTACCCTCAATTTTCAGCAACATTTATTGTTCTAAAAAGCTGTGGTTAGAATTTTAATAAAACCTAAACATATGAAAGTGAATATATACATTTTCTTTTTTCTGGAGAACTGACAACAAAAATTATAAAATATATCTATTAGATTGCTTATTTATGCTATTTATTCATTATTTTATTATTTTAATAATTTAGAAAATTTGTCAATTTCCTTATAAATTGTTAAAATTTATAAATATTGCATCGCATTAGTTCTAATTGTATTCATTTTAGAAAATTGTAATTGTAAAATTATTCTTGTAAATAAGCAATCTAATAAATAGTGCTTAATGTTTTTGCTGTCAATCCTCAAAAGCAAAATAATGTATAAATTTACATTAGTTACATGTTTAGGTTTTATTTCAGTTCTAATAATTGATTTTTGTTGGTTTTTTGTTGGTTTTTTTTTGTTTTTTTAAACAATAAACAATACAGTAGGTAATAAAACGATAATTTTTTAGGTGAATAACGGAAAAATTGTTTTACAAAAGTTTTCCATTTGACACCCCAACGATATATATATTAATTCACGTCACTATATATATATATATATATATATATATATATATATATATATATAGTGAATTAATACATATACATATGAACATATGAGGGTGCACATATGTATAGTATTATTATTCAGGTGTTAATAAAACAGCGCTTAATGATGATTGCATAATTCATGAAACTCCGAGTCGTGCTATAGACGTAAAATAATATATATGTATGTATGTATGTATGTATGTATGTATGTATGTATGTATACAAGTGAATAAAGAACAAAGAAAATATTTACAACGTTCAAAACATTAATATAAAACAGTGCTCAATGTAGAAATAGAGCTATGAATATTTATTATCAATTATAGTTTAAAACATGTATAAATTATAATTTACTACAAAAGTGTACATTTCGTTTGACATCGAAAAAACAATGTCCCATCAGGTAGATAATAATGATGGTAGTAAACGTTATTTTTGAAAAAGAAAATTAAAAAATCTCACTTCCCCTTTATTTAAATTTTTTGTTTTTTTTTTCGATGTCGAAAAAAATGTACACTTTTTTAGTAAATTATAATTTGTACATGTTCTAAACTATAATTTATAATATATATATATATATATATATATATATATATATATATATATATATATTGTCTTACGTTGATGGCATGACTAGCAGTTTCATGTGTTATGTAATCATCAGGTGCATATTACAAACTGACCGTTTAATAAATTTGAATTTAAGTTCACTCGATGTTCAGGGGAGTTATATCTAATAAATCTTATAATTATTGCATAAAGTATGAATCTTCGAGTCGTGTCATCGACGTAGGACAATGCGTACATTTATTAATATGTATATAAAATATTCAACACTGGACAATGCCAAGACCCAATGCAAAAGCCAAGAAATTAGGATTATAATGGGTGACTTGAATGCCAAGGTAGGTAAAGATAGAGAAGGAGACACGAGCGGCAACTTTGGATTAGGGGAGCGCAACGAACGAGGAGAAAATGGGTCCAATGGTGCTCAGCCAATGACCAGGTTATTACTAACACCTGGTTTCAAGAACACTCACGACGTTTATGGACATGGAGAAGCCCAGGAGGCGACACGAAGAACCAAATAGACTATATAACTATAAACAAGAGATTCAAGAATGCGGTGGTCCAATGCAAAATAATCCCAGGCACCGACTGCGGAAGTGACCACGTCCCAGTCATCTGCAAACTAAGGGTGAAACTCCCAAGACTGAAGAAGCCCATCACATCACCAAGGCTACAATACGACACGCTAGAGAATGACCTCACCCTGCAGAAAGAATACAATAACAGTGTGAGAAAGAAATATGAAGAACATTTTGGAAAAGGGCACTCAAAATGGGAGTCACTAAAAGAAGCGATGGTGAACTCAGCGAATAACATAGCCCCAAAGGAAATTAGACGCAGAAGAAAAAACGAGTGGATGAGCGAAGAGATCCTCCACATGATACAAAGGAGACAAAAAATAACGCCAAGACATGGAGCAGATTACAAGAAACTCCACAGGGAGATAAGGAACAAATGCAGACAAGCCAAAGAGGAATGGCTCAACAACAAATGCGAAGAAGTAGAGAGACTGAGCAGGACCAGCAAAGCAGAGATGCATAAAGAGATAAGAGAACTAACAGGACAAAAAACCTGCTCCTCAACAGGATGCATAAAATCCAAGGATGGAACAATCATATTAGGGAAAGAGGAAATACTCCAGCGATGGGAAGATTATATATAAAGTAAAGTAAAGTATTAAGACACAGGAAACTTACACTAGAAACAAAAAAGAGAGTGCTAGATTGCTATGTGATGTCAGCTCTTCAATATGGCAGTGACTGTTAGACAATATCAACAAAGATGAAGAAAAAACATGAAGCAGCTGAAATGTGGTTCTACAGAAGGATGCTGCGGATATCATGAACCGAGCTTGTGAGCAATGATGAGGTGTTGGAAAGAATGGAAACGAAAAAGAAATTAATATTGCGCATCAGAAACATCAGGACAACTGTCTGTCTGTCTGTCTGTCTGTCTCTCTCTCTCTCTCTCTCTATATATATATATATATATATATATATATATATATATCACCCTCTCACTTTCGCTTTCTCCTTATTCTTTCTTTCTCTTTCCCTACGTTTCTCTCTCGCCTTGTCTATCTATAGCTATATATCTATAAATAGCCTATATGCATCAGTTACTCATTTCTGTCTCTTTCGATTTCCATATAACGTAGGGGATGATGGATCTCAACAGATTCCTTTTTCTTTATTATCTGTGATTCGACATACCTTCTTGAGAAAAGTAGGAGAGTGGTTTCTCGTTATCTTCTCCGCGATTCAGAATTCAGAGCCTTTCTAAGGCTAGAGAGTCCAGTTAACTCTACTATTTAGCATAGATCTAGGTAAGGACAAGATATGGAATCATATTCGTACCAAGAGAATTTGTGCCAAATTGAAGTTAGCACACTCGACTGGAATTTGAAGTCGGCTTCCTGGGTTCAACATTCTGCGCCGATAACCGTTAAACAATTCGTATCAATATCAATTGGAGTAGATAGACTAAACTATCGCCCGGCTCATACACAAGCCACGTCTATTGAACAGGTGAAGAGTCTCATCCCTTGTTCCCTGTTTAGGATGTGGTTTCCGGATTTCTCTTTTCCAATCTTTTCACTCTTTTCTTTTTTCTTTTTTTTTTTTTTTTCAATTGGAGTAGATACACTAAACTATCACCCGGTTCACACTCAACCCACGTCTATTAAACAGGTGAAGAGTCTCATCCCTTGTTCCCTGTTTAGGATGTGGTTTCTGGCTTTCTCTTCCAATCTTTTCACTCTTTTTTTTTTTTTTTTATTGGAGTAGATAGACTAAACTATCGCCCGGTTCTCACTCCACCCACGTCTATTGAACAGGTGAAGAGGCTCATCCCTTGTTCCCTGTTTAGAATGTGGTTTCGGGCTTTCTCTTTTTCAATCTTTTCATTCTTTTTTTTTTTTTTTTCAATTGGAGTAGATAGACTAAACTATCGCCCGGTTCACACTCTACCCAGGTCTATTGAACAGGTGAAGAGGCTCCAATCTTACCACTCTTATGTAGCCCCCTGCGCATCAGTGGCGTTACCGCCTTGCGTCGGGTGATATGATTAAAAAAAATTACAATAATGCCAATCCTGTACAAGACCAAAAGAGCTACTTGATTACCGGGTAAGATGCACAGTTTATGGAAAAACGTGAGGAAGAAAACGCTTAACCCTAGATTTGAACAAGTTGAAATATTAGCAATCAGTGAAGTATTCACCTGGGAATGGATTCCGCAAAGCAGTGATTCGTGGGAAGATACCGCTCGGGTGAAATTTACATTTCGTCAATGGAATACAAAAGGAATGAGGGTGGTTCGCTACAATGTGCGTATCATGGCGGGTCCAAGCCGAGATGGTTCGAACTGGTGAAATTAAGGAATGTAGTTCGTCTAGCGATAGATCAGCGAGACGCTTACAACGATTCGTCTGTAGGAAAGGGGTTGTCAGGCAGAAAATAATTCATCACCCACAAGGACGCGGAAACGCGTTTGGATTTAATGAAGTTTAAAAAGTTTATATATATATATATATATATATATATATATATAAACTTTTTATATATCAGACCAAATTAAATAAATTGCAAACATTATGTCTGCTTATTTTTGATAAAATCCGACCATACTCACGGATAATCTTTCGTGTATTATAATTGAAAGATGTCAAAAATGAGCTGTAACCTTGACAGGTGATATTATCATTCATTTCTCGAGGTACCCAAGTACTTTCAATCTCTTTCGATATCATCTTCAGTGGTTTGAGTTATGGTAATAAAAACTCACAGCAAAACTGTGTTGCTAAAAAATTCTGTAAGTATTTTTTCCGCTTCAAATATAACGGTTGACAAATTGCTAGCATTCGATTAATGATAATAACATCTGTCAACGTTACGGCTCATTTCTGACATCTTTCAATTATAACACGCGAAAGATTATCCGTGAGTATGAACAGATATTATTTAAAATAAGCAGACATAATGTTTGCAATTCATTTAATCTGACATGTCTAAAAGAAAATTTGCTGCCTAAATACACAAATATACACTACCGGCCATAATTATTAGGCCACCCCAGTTTTTTTTTTTTTTTAAGAAATGATGTATTTCATACTATTTTTAGTACTTATTACCAAATGAAAATAGAATGGTTCTTTTGCTAATATTAGTTTGCGAAATTTTACAAGGCATGGAAGCAAAGATGAACTCGTCCGAATGACCCTAAATTTTCTTCATTCTTTGATTGATGAAACTGCAATATAGGTAATTATTAAATATTTATAAATTCATTTGATGCACATGTTATTGTGCAGTATTAACAAAAGAACCATTCTATTTTCATTTACAATTATTCACTTGGCAATAAATACTAAAAGATAGTATGAAATACATCATATTTTTAAAATACTGGTGAGGCCTAATAATTATGGCCAGTTGTATATATATATATATATATATATATATATATATATAGCATAATCATTTGTTTCTGATGAAAGGCCGAGGCCGGTCTTAAATATCAAATATATATATATATATATATATATATATATATATATATATATAATAAAAATAAAAATAAATGCTGTCAAAAAAATACATTTTTAACTTAAAACTTTTTAGTAGTTTTTCATATATATATATATATATATATATATATATATAAGTGTGTGTGTGTGTGTGTGTGTGTGTGTGTGTGTGTGTGTTGCACTCGTACGCACATACTGTTGTACAGGTTTTGTTTAAATTTTCCATCCCCATCTCGAGCGTTCAGACATGCAAAATGCCTTATCGTTCGCACATACAAAGAATATAAACAAAGTCCATGCACGAACACTTAACACAAGCAGATATAAAACATGTGTGCTTAAGTGTCGGTATATACTTCTATAGATGCGTGCACAGAAACGTGTACAAATATGACTAAGTTTGCATACTTACCAAATAGTTTATCATGGCAACGCGAACGTGAATGACCTATATACATACATACATATATATATATATATATATATATATATATATATATAAATTATATATGTGTGTGTGTGTGTGTGTGTGTGTGTGTGTGTGTGTGTGTGTGTGTGTGTGTGTGTGCGTGCGTGCAAAGAGAATAAAAGATATAAAAAAGAGATGCGCACATTTGGGTTGCACAAAATACATAAATAAAAAATATACAACCTTGCAATTTTCTCACACATATTCATATACAGGGTGCGTTAGATGAATTTTCATTTAAAATAAACTTACACTGAGATTTTCTTTTGACAGATATATTTATCAAAATTACACAAAAATATCTTGAAGTACTAAAGAGAAAATTTATTCAATAAAATCACCATTAGCTTTAAACATGGCCTCCAGACGATTTCGGAATCTCCTGCATCTCTTCTGGACAGTCTCCCTGCTTAAGTTGATGAATGCCTCCATAATCCTTCCGTTCCATTTATATTTGGTTCTACAAGAAGTTTTGTTGGACTCTCGTTCAACTGAGATTATGCGATATATAAATTATCGTCATTTTATTTTTTTTAATTTTGCGCATGCGCGTTGTTTGTTTTTTAAATTGTTCAGGACACATTATAGTAAGGTCAGTTGGGCAACGTCTGTAAGAAAAAGAGCACCATGACTCAATTCACACCGTCAGAAATTTGGAAACGGCATGCTGTACTGCTTAGAATTCGCACCTGAATTTCCAATACGAACATTTCAGAGTTTTGGTTGTGAATCTGAGGTCAGGGCGGAGGATTCAGAAAGAGTTGGAAGAGTCTGATGGTGATTACGAAAGTTTTTGGAGTGATCACTAGAGATGGCGACGTTATGCCTCCATTCATTTTCCCACGGGGTCTCAGACTCAACAAGTGCCAGTGAGGAGGTAGAGCTGCCCTGGGTTTAGAAGATGACTGCTAGGAGACCCTATGTCTGGCAATATGACCCTGAACCATGTCACACAAGAACCCAGTCACAACTGTCAGACAAATTCTGCGACCACATCACCCCTTAGATCAGGCCACTTAACTCCCAAGACAGCTCCCCATTCCTGATGTGTGTGACACAATTAAACGAGACCAACAAAACTCTTTTTTAAAACTAAAGATGAATGGAATGCAAGAATTATGGCAACATTCACAAACTAAATGAAGGAGTCTGTCTGGAAGAGATGCAGGAGATTCCGAAACCGTCTGTTTGAAGCCAATGGCGATTTTATTGAATAAATTTACACTTTAGTATTTAAAGATAGTTTTACGTAATTTTAATAAATATATCTGTTAAATTAAGATGTCAGTGATATTTTCATTTTTGCGTAATTTAGACAATTTATCCATCTTCCCATATATATATATATATATATTCAGAAAGAAATATGTTCATGTGTCAATCTCTCTTCTATGAATAGAGCTATCAGACAGGAACAGAATATGATAGAAAGATAGATAGATAGTGAGAGAGAAAGAGAGAGAGATATAAAAACAATATTTTCAAACATTAAATATGTATGTAGACAATTTTCAATTTTTTATATACGCGAGTGTTTCCTTGTGTGTGGGGTGAAAGCGGAAGACTGATTTGAATAAATATGCATGTCTCTATATCAATGCAGAATTTATGATTTAATTCATTTTTCTTTATTTTTCATTTTTTTTTTTATGATATAGTGAAAACATGACTTTTGTACAAAATTTAGGTGTATTGGATTTTACAAATGCAAAGTTGTATAATTTTTCATGATTGTAGTCATTCATTAAACTTCCGAAATTGAAGCCACTTGCCGTTGTCTTATCTGAAATTAGTTTCTCCGTGTAAAAAGGATATTTCTCTTCTTTACTGTGATTACTATATCAAATTAACACACTGACTACTGTCACTGTTATTAATATTTTTGATTCATAAACATTAGACAAATTCAGTTCCCGTTTTTATTTTTATTTTTATTTTTATTTTTTACTTATTTTGTTTTATATAAAAAAAACATCCCTTTTTTAATTCTGTTGTTTATAGGAAGTGTCTTGCGTTAAAATAACTAACATTCGCGTGATCACTGAAGCAACTTTTTCTGTGTGTGCATAATTTTGTAACGGGATGGTCATTTGTAAATCTTTTTTCTTTTTTTTTTTTTTTTTTTTTTTTTTTGCGGAATTAATTTTTTAACATAGAAACGTTTAGGACTAACATTTTTTTTCGCGGTTTCCGTTGTGAATAATAAGCAGACGCCAAGTCTCTTCTGAACTCCAAAATATTTCTTAGGATTCTCGCTCCAATAAGTATACATGATTACGTTGAGCATGTAGAGTTTTTTTTACAGTGGGTGTATCTGCCGTCTTTCTCATAGATGACAGAATGTCTCCCTCAACATTTCAGTGCTCTCTTCATTATTCTTGCTGATTCTAATAGATAATGGTATTTTCTATATGATTTTACATATCTAATTTTCGATATATATATATATATATATATATATATATATATATATATATATATATATCAGCATGCATTGTGGGTATAGAAGAATCCAAAGGAGTATCCTGTACATACAGTGGTAGGATAACTCACTAAGAGAGCTCTAGATATATATGTATATAAATACATGTAGCGCAAATATAAGAAAAATTAAGGCAGACACATTATTTCATGAAATTACCATGAAATAACGTGTCTGCCTTAATTTTTCATATATATATATATATATATATATATATATATATATATATATATATATTAATCATATCACCCCGAGCAAGGCGGTAACGCCACTGATGTGCAGGGGGCTACGTGAGAGTGAAAAAAATTTGGAAAAGAGAAAGCCGGAAACCACATCCTAAACAGGGAACAAGGGATGAGCCTCTACACCTGTACAATAGACGTGGGTGGAGTGTGAACCGGGCGATAGTTTAGTCTATCTACTATATATATATATATATTAACTTTATATAAAACGATATCCAATAAGGATTAGCAGAATTTTCTTTCACCTTCAAATTAAACATTTTTCAAACTTTTAGCAGGAATATTTTGTAGCTTTTCACTCTTTTCAATTCACTCATCATCATCATCGTCGTCATCATTATTATTAAAATGTATGTCTTTTCTTAAATGATGAAAGACATTGTCAAACACATTGTTAAACACTGTCTTTTCTTCTTTTATTGTTTTTTTTTTTAAACCACGCTCTTTTGGAAGTGTAAAAATATTGCCAATTTTAAGCCAATAACTTTGTTTATTATTATTATTATTATCATTATTATTATTATTATTATTAGTAGTAGTAGTAGTAGTAGTAGTAGTAGTAGTGGTGGTAGAAATAGTAACTGAGTGTTCACGCCAGTTGTAACTGATGGCCTACGTTGTAGAGCAAGTGACAGCAAGTCTCTTCCATGTGCCCGTATTCTTCTTAGCTGTTATAGTAATGAGGTTGCCTGGATAACTCTGACCATGCCCTTGATTTCCATCTATCCTCCGGCTTTTTTAACCAAGCTCTTTGGGGCCGTTCCTAATGCTCCGATAACCACTAGCCCGACTGTCGCTTTCGGCTCCATGGCAAGGTTGAGATACTTAACTATCTATTCATTTTTAACCATTATTATTATTATTAGCATCATCATCATCATTATTATCGAATGAGTGAGTAAGACGCCGACAAAGTGACACTTTGCACGTTTTCTACAAGTTAGTCTCCGATTGACCTAATAATCATCCTTTCCTTTTATCTCGATATTTTCAGTCATTAATTTTTTGTATTTTGTTGTTGATTTTTTATCATTGTTTGTTTTATTGTGTATTTATTTATTTATTATATTTGATTTTTTTATGGAATTTTTTTTTTTTCATTTTATTCTCCATTCTGATCCAACAAAAAAAAGGATCTCAGGATTAATGAACACCTGACATTTATGTCATAACTTGCTCTTATTTCACATATTCTTGAATTGTCAACATCATCATCATCATCATCATCATCATTATTATTATTATTATTATTATTATTATTATTATATCTTCAATCTCTATTATGTAAAGATTTTTTTCAGTTTTATTTCAATGTCCAAGCTATTTGTCATAATTTTTTTTTATTTTGTTTTTCTTTTTTTTTTTTTTTTTATTGTTTACATACTGCAATTAATTCTCTTGTCTTTTCTGTGAGAAACGTATTTCATGATCGTTTCCAGTGCTCAAATAACAGTGGGGATTACTTATATTCAATAGTTCGTTTTTGTTTGTACTGATACTATTAATAATAATAATAATAATAATCATAATAATAATAATAATGATAGAACATAAAAGTGACAGCCGATATTAGTCGTTATCGGAGAGCTGCGGACGGTTCCGAAGAGCCTACAAAATATTCTGAAGGAATGGAAATCTAGAAATAGACAGGACCATCCTGACGACAGTATTACCAAAAACATTTGAAAAAGAAGAAGAATACTAAAGTGTTGAAGAAACTTGGCGTCACTTTATCTCAAGTGTAAACCCCTGTTTAAAGAGTAAACAATATCAATAATATTAATAATTATTATTATTATTATTATTATTATTATTATTATATCCACTCCAAGCCGAAAGAACGAGATTCATTTTTGTGAACAAAATCGTGCCAAATAATGAAGTCAATTGTTTCAGCAGACGACTGACTGAAATTAAAAGAAATCGAAAAGCTAGATAAATATCTGGAGCTCAGCAGAGATATAAAGAAATTAGGAAAAATAAAGGTGACAGCTGTACCAGTCGTTGGTGGAGCACTGGGAATAATCTTGAAAGGCCTAGCGAAAATAGAATAACTTGAAATCCGTGAAAGAATCGTGCGCACCCAGAAAACAGCACTGCTGAAAACGGCTCGAATACTGTAGAAAATTAAGTACTGAGGAGACTTGCTGTCACATGACCTCAAGTGTAAACCATCTTCTGGGATGAATGTAAACATCTAGTGAGTAATTAATAAGAAGAAGAAGGAGAAATGTAGTTTTGAAGTCATTCAGTTTTAAGCGATAACCACCAGATATCTCATAATAACGACTATGTTTTATTTTTTTGTTCTTTTTCGTTTTTTTTTTTTATGTGTCTTTTTTTTTATCCGTTTGTGTCGATTCGAGATTTCTGTCGGTGTAATCAGGGCTGAACAACGCGTCAATCAAAAGCAAAAGAGGTACAAAGAAATATGGTAAATAGAATGATGCCAATAGAATTCGTTGTCTCTGAGTCTGCGGCCCTTCATAGGACAGGAGTAAGTCGGTGAGGTTGTCGAAATTGTAAGTCATAATATGGTAGAGTATGGGCATCACGCTGGTGCAGGCATGGGTGGAGTACACGACTGTCGGTAGACGGATCCACGGGCACTTGCGGGCTCCGCGTCGAAAGGCATGCGCAGCGATGAAAAAGAAGGGTAACTGGAGAAAAATCTCGCTGAAAAGGAAGATTTCGTACCATTTCGGGGCTTGGAGAAGATAAGGGTCGCGCATGGCGCGACAGTAGAGTTTCAGAAGGTTGCTCAATGTGGACGGATATAACCAAGAAGGCAGCAAAACTTGAGAATCAAAGAGAACTGTTATTAGAATATGTGATACAAAGTAAAAAAAGAAGAAAGTATCTCGCGTCCGGCGCATATCGTTTGGTTTCTTCAATTTTTTTTTCTCCAGTTTTTGTGACTTTTTTTTCTTTCCTTTCCTCTTTTTCTTTTATTCTTTCGTTTTTTTCGTTTTTTTTTTTTTCGTTTTTGTTTTTGTTCTTTTTTTTAAATACTTTTTTGTTCTTTGAGACTTTTTAGGAGTTGTTTCAATGTTTTAACGTCTGCGCATGTTTTTTGTTTGTTTGTTTGTTTGTTTGTTTTTTACTTTTCTTTTTTCTTTCTTTTAGTATTCTCTTATTATTATTATTCTAGACTTGATAGATATTTTGAATTTGTTATGAGAAGGCGTGGTTTTTTTTTTTCCTTTTTTTT
>JBBBDQ010000507.1:6632500-6797500 GCA_037127315.1 Ascarosepion bandense | reverse complement strand
AAACCATAGTGAAGTACAACATATCACACACACGAATATATATATATATATATATATATATATATATATATATATATATATGCGTGTGTGTGATATATATATATATGCGTGTGTGTGATATGCGTGTGATATATATATATATATATATATATATAAAGGTATAGGGTAGATATGGATAGAATAAAATTCCGTATCCAAAGAAACACTATCCATAAAAAAAAATCTACGCAGATTCTCATTACTATAAAAAAAAAGTTTAATAGGGTGCATATATTCGTATTAATTTAAACGCTTTTTAATGGTGTGCGCAGCTTCTTGTTACTTTTTAAAAAAGTTAAATAGGGTGCATATATTCTTATTTATTAAACGACTTTTAATGGAGTGCGTAGGTTCTTATTACTTTAAACGAAGTTTTATGGGGTGCGTATAATCTTATTAGTTTAATCGGTTTTTAATGGAGTACAGATTCTTATTACTTTCAAGGGACTTTGTGGGAGGAAGTTGATTCAACACTGCCGGAAGGTATATCATCTTCATTAAGACCCCCAAATGTACAGACCGGTAGACTTACATTTACCCTTAGACACGTGAAACTATTCTGAGGACCCTAGATGCTATGCCAGGATTTATCATTGGAGGCCACAAATTGAACAGCATAAGATACGCGAGTATGTGCGTTGTGGCGCAGTGGATATCGGCTCGGAACGAGAAACCGGAGAACCGAGTTCGAATTCCAGTTGAATTCCTTGCATTCACTTACGCGCAAATACCCTTGGGAAAGGTATTAATCCGTCTATTCCTTCCAGTTATGGGTTAAATAACAGAACAGATTGGGTTCTATAGCCTTGGTCGGCAACCAGTCTACCTACTGCGGGATAATCTTCTGCCCAGTCAGTCATGTATGTTTCGAGACATGATCGCCCAAGCGTTTATCACGTATGGCACTTAACTGACTGAAAATACGCATATGATACCATACTGAGTGCAGACACGGAAAGGAAACAAAACCCCCTACAGAAGGTACCTGAAGAGAATGACAAAAAAGGACTACAAATAAACTGCAGGAAAACCGAATCCGTGGTCATCAGCTAAAGGAGCAACCCAAAATGCCAAATACAGATGGGGGTGTACTAAAATCAAGCAGGTACAAAAATTTAAATAGCTGGGAAGTGTTCTAATAGAAGTCGGAAAGTGCGACACAGAGATCCAAAGGCGAATCGGCATAGCAAAAGACGCGTTCCAGAAGCTGAGTAAAGTATTAAGACACAGGAAACTTTCATTAGAAACAAATAAGGGAGTACTAGATTGCCATGTGATGTCAGTTCTTCATTATGGCAGTGAATGTTGGACAATATCAACAAAGATGAAGGAACAACTTGAAGTCGCTGAAATATGGTTCTACAGAAGGATGCTGTGAATATCATGGACCGAGTATGTGAGCAACGATGAGGTGTTGGAAAGAATGAAAACGAAAAGGAAATTAATATTGAGCATCAGAAAGAGACAACTGAGTTCCTGAGACATGTAATGATGAAGGAGGGTTTGAAGAACCTGATACTAACACGCCAGATAGAGGGGAAAAGAGACAGAAGAAAGCAGCGGTTAACATATTTGAAGGGCCTGATGATAGAACGGGGGTTGCGAGATGTTACAGGAGAATGTGTGCTAAGAGCCACCAGTGATAAGGAGAAGTGGAAGGCCGTGATCGCCTACGTCCTGAAGGAACAAAGCACATAGAAGAAAAAGAAGAATGAGAGAATACCCACAAACATAAATATCAATTACTTCAAACGTTATTTTTAGTGGATATTCATATTTGAGTAGACGGCCTATTTTTTCAACAGAGTGTTTCTGCCTGAGGGCTCATTTTATTTAAGTTTTCTCAGTTGCACGGACTGAAATACGTAATGCACACTGTTTAAAAAAAAACGGTTGTCAACTTAAATACGGGTATTCACAAAAAATAGCATTTGAAGTAATATTTTTATGTATGTACGTTTTACTTTCCGTTGAATTTAATTGAAATAATAAAATTGTCGGATTAAAAATAAATCCATTAATTCTTTATATATAAATATAATTATATAAATATAATTAATTTAAAAAAAACAAGTTGAAAAAATCTCCATAACGCATTTAATCCATTTATTCAACTCATTTACGTGTCTGTGTGCGTGAATATTGTCCTTAAAAGATTATAATTTATCGGCAGTCACGTACGCACGAATATTGGCCTTTTTTTCACTTTCTTTCTCTCTATCTGTTTCCTGCCTCTTTTATACGTAACCACCTAACCACCTACATACATATATACATACATACATACATATAAACGCACTAAACATACTGATAAACACATAGCTTTGCGCAATGGCAATGAAAAGGGGACACACACATGAACAGTCATTCAAACATACACAGACGTACAGGGATACGATACCTTGTCATTACACACACTCATTGACACATTAGCAGAAAAAAAACATGCGCATACAGGCACAAACAAGCACACACACACACACACACACATATTTCCAGGTGAAGAAAACAGTTTTAGAATTCCAAGTTTTCCGGCATTTACATTTTATAAAAAAAAAAGTGGTCGATACAATATATATCGTAAATTTTGCAATAAAATATCTTGAAACATAGAAATTTCTGTGTCGCAATGTAAATTAAATTAATTTTAAATAAAAAACAAATTTAATTATATATCCATACATACTGGTTGCGATGGATAAATTATCGTCTGAATTATGCAAAAAATGAAAATAATACTGGCATCTTCATTTTACGAATATGTTTACCAAAATTAAACAAAAATATATTGAAATGCTAAAGGGTAAATTTATTCAATAAAAATCGCCATTAGCTTCAACCACGACTTCGGAATCTCTTGCAACTCTCCTTGCTTAAATTAGTGAATGCTGCCATAGTCCTAGCCTTCAGTTCATCTTTGGTGTTACGAGGATCTTTGTTGGTCTGTTGTTCAACTGCGCACCACACGTAATTATTACAGAGCCTGTTAAGTTAGAGGGATAGATGTAAGGGCTAATGAAGTCGTAGAAATCGTCAGACAGCCATGACAGGGTTCTCCTGCTTGTGTGACATGGTGCAGAGTCCTATTACCAGACATAGGATTTTTCAGCAGCCACCCTCTTGACCCAGAGCAACATTAACTCCTCAAGTCACTTGATGTAGGCCTCCTTCAGTATGGATATAAAAAAAAAAACAGAAAAACAGCGAGTTGTGTCAACTAAGGAAGATTATCACGGTAAATGATATTTATTTTTGTATAACAGAAACTGTGCTAAAAGGCCAAAAGTGGGGATGAGGAAGATTGTTTTTTATTGTCTTATAATTAAACTTGTGGTGTAATGGTTAGCACACTTGTCTTGCTAGAATCATTTACGACTGAGTAGCGAGATCAATCCTGAATAGGGGTGCGATACTTTCAAACTTGTGTCTCATCTAAGCTTATAAAATCACCATTTTTACTAAAGCCATCATCATACCTAAGAGTATTTATGAAGTCACAACTAGTATCCGTATGTAGAAATTGTTTGGTGTGGAGTTAAAAATAAAAAACCCTAATGACTATTTACAATATAAATAAACAAAATGGTGTCAGTAATAAAAAAAAAAAAAAACGCAATCTTTAAGTGTGGCAGAAATATCAATTAATTGGACGAAATTAATGCGGGATTTAAATAAAGTAAATCCACTCATTCGACCAAACATGCACAAAAAGTAAATGCGTAGATTATATTTTATATACAGTGTAACCCGGATATAAGAGAGTTGTCGGGACCAGATAACAATTATTTTATATCCGGGTGTCTCTTATACCCGGGTTTGGTCTATTTTATATACATTACCACAGGCTCTAATTTGTCACCAAAGAAAATCTATCTTATATGCGGGTTTTCTCTTATATCCGGGTTATAGTGGAAAGGTATTAATCCGTCTCTTCTCCCTCCTGCAATGGGTTAAATAGCAGGAAACCCTGTATCAAGTATGACATTTCAATGACTGATTTGAAAAATAAATGCTAAATGAAAAGACAGAATCCAACGGAAATGTCTTAGTCATCAATTTTTAAAACTAAATATGGTCTTTTTCTTTTGTTATTCTCTAAATATATATCTTTCTTTATGCGTTGTATGGCAAACAACCTCCAACACACACTGGTAGGTACCTTATATTGTATCGAGATAACTTAGAAAACATTTAAAATTCATCAGGTCATTGATAAAAGCATTAAGGTCAACATCAACTCCTATAAAATATTAATACCATAGATGACACATCATACCAGGAAGTTTTTGGTAATACTGCTACGTAATTGTTAAGAGTGCTGTCTCACTTGTTTATATCTCGGCGGTAAAGGTTTTCATTTTATAGCCACCATATATGTCGACCCATATTTTTGAAAAGGTTTGAAAACTCGATATGTATGCCGCAGTTTACGTTAGATATACAAAGACAATGCAACTTTCCTTCTATTTTTATATACAGTCTTCCCTCGCAATTTCGCGGTTCACTTTTCGCGTTCTCTCTGTATCGCGGTCTTTTAAAAATATATAAAGTAATTCAATATCGCGAAATTACGAAAAATAGCGGAAAATCATAAAAATTCGGTATTTTAATGTTGGTTATTTTGTTTTTATGGCAAATCAACCCCGGCGGGTCATTTATTGCCAACTAAATTTTATTTATTTATTTTTATTTCAACAATTTATTGTTGTTTTTATATAAGTTTTTGTATCTTGTAATACATTTTTCTTTTCGAGTATCAAGATTCATTGGGGTTTTTGATTTTTAAGGGCAGGGTTGCCAAGTCCTACCCTTGTTATTTAACCCATAACTGGAGGGAAGGGACGGATTAATACCTTTCCTAAGGGTCCCAGTGCTTAAGTGAATGTAGGGTATTCAACTGGAATTCGAACTCGGCTCACTGATTTCTCTTTCCGAGTCGATATCCACTGCACCACAACGCACATCCGTCACTAAACGCTTACAGCACCTGATATTCTCAAGCGGTCACCCATCTAAGTACTGACCAGGCTCAACTTCGGTGATCGAGCGAGAACCGGTGTATTCAATGTGATAGGCCGTAAGGCTTATTTTAATGTATTTAATGGTAAGATAGGCATTTTCTCATCAGAAAAGGTAAAAACAGTTTAAAACAGTAAAAAAAAACATAAAATACATAAATTATAACGCATATTGCACCATTTTACAAACAAAAAACACCCACTGAAAGTTGTTCTTCAACTGGCGAACACAATGGGTCTCGTCTTCTCGCGTGATCTCTACCTACGAGAGACAGTATACGACTCGCTGTAATGTTTAACTGCTTATGAATCTTTTTAAATTTTTACATAGCAAAAGAAGTTTTTGTAACGTATGTGTCTTTTTCACACTTCTCAAATACTTAAGGTTACGAAATTTATGTTTTTTTAACATTTGTGCAATACGTGCGTATAGTACTTTACAAGTGTGCACGGTCATTTGTGCAATACGTGCGTATAGTACTTTACAAGTGTGCACGGTCATTTGTGCAATACGTGCGTATAGTACTTTACAAGTGTGCACGGTCATTTGTGCTATACGTGCGTATAGTACTTTACAAGTGTGCACGGTCATTTGTGCAATACGTGCGTATAGTACTTTACAAGTGTGCACGGTCATTTGTGCAATACGTGCGTATAGTACTTTACAAGTGTGCACGTTATGTTATTACTGTACTGTAAACCGATATTTTACTTTATATTTTCATAAATACGAAAGTTTTTATACATGAAATACTATATAAGAGTGTGTGGAAGGGTAATACAGATAGAGGTTGGGTCAATATTAGTATAATATACCTAATAAAATAAATATTGCGTTCGTAATTCGCGGTTTTTCTCGTTTCGCAATGGATTCTCAGAATACATCGACGACGAAAAGCGAGGGAACAATGTATTTACAGAACTGCTGATGAGCTTTTATTAACTCCAAATGCGATCGCAGTGTGTGTCACTGATGGAAAATGCTTGAAAACCATACCGAACGTGTTGACCCAGGCGTTGTGAGTGAGACTGAGTCAAGGAAAATATTCAAAAGCCGATGACTGATGAGCTAGCGCAAAATTACAAATCAGTATGACTGAGGTTACTAGAAATCTTCAAACTATTGATCACCCCATGTTATGCGCTTTCCCAGAAACTTTAAATGAAGTTCCCTCTACACAGTTGCAGTATAAACCTCAAATGATCTTTGTGGATGCTGTACAAACACTAATGTTACTGAGCAGGCGTCTACAACAGGGATTGGCTATCCACCTAAGCAACTTATGAATTATGAAACAACTTCGTTTGGCCCAAAATGATAAATTTGGGACAATCACAGCACACACACACACACACACACACACACACACACACACACTGGTACACATATGTGGAATGTCTTCATTGTTGTTGTTATCGCAAGTTTTCGGTCGTTGTGCTCTTCGATCGTCATCAGGACAGCCTACAGGGAATTTTGAACTGAACCTTTTTAGGACATCTTCTTCTTCTTCTTCTTCTTCTTCTTCTTCTATGTGCTCAGTCCCTTCAGGACGTAGGCGATCATGGCTTTCCACGTTTCCCTGTCCCTGGTGGCTCTGAGCACGCCTTCTCCTGTTACACCGTGCAATCCTCGTTCTGTCATCCACCTGATTAGGTACTTCAAATATATTATCCGTTGCTTTCCCCTGTCTCTTTTTCCTTCTATCTGGCCTGTTAGTATCAGGTTCTCCAAGCCCTCCTTCCTCATTGCATGTCCCAGGAACTTCAGCTGTCTCTTCCTGATGCTCAGTATTAATTTCCTTTTTGTTTCCATCATTTCCAACACCTCATCATTGCTCACATGCTCGATCCATGAGATTCGCAGCATCCTTCTGTATAACCACATTTCAGTTGTTTCAAGTTTTTCCTTCATCTTTGATGATATAGTCCAGCTTTCACTGCCATATTGAAGGACGGACAGTACGTAGCAATCCAGTCCTCTCTTCCTAGTTTATAACGAAATTGTCCTGTTTCTTAATACCTTCAGTCGGTTAATTGCCATACGTGATATATGCTTGGGCGATCATGTTTCGAAACAGACATGACTGATTAGGCAGAAGATTATCCTGCAGTAGGTTGCCATTACTTTCTGCGGTAGAACCCAAGCTGTCTGTTATTTAGCCCATAACTGGAAGGAAGAGACGGATTAATACCTTTCCCAATGGTATTTGCGCGTAAGTGAATGCAAGGAATTCTACTGGAATTCGAACTCGGCTTCCCGATTTCTCGTTCCGAGCCGATATCCACTGCACCACGACGCACATCCTTAATACCTTACTCAACTAATTTCTCCACATTTCAGTCAACATCTTCTGTCTCATTATTATTTATTCTTTTGTTGCCCTCTCTCTTTAATAATGTTCTTTTGTTCTCAGATTGTTTCATACTCTTCATTCCTTGCGACTTAGTGACTTTATGACGTTAATTATGAAAATTAATTTTTAAAAAAATGATTGTTCCAAGTACGTTCATTTAATCTACCAAGTATTTCGGTTGTGATAGTATAAACATTTTCTGGAGATGCTGAAGAGGTAGATTCACCTGCAAACACGTTCCGTCCATAATACTATCACGCAGAAGTTCAAACAAAGGTATAATGCTTATTTTAATTGGGGGGTGTTTTATTTATCCTACAACTTGTTGTAGAGAGTTGCAGTAAAAGTGCTCAATACATATATAATGTAGAGCTTGTAAATATTTTCATTCGGAATTCAACAGATTAAATCGCCTGAAGATACTGAAAGTTTGAAACCAATGTGAAATCAAAGTTGCGTAATCGGCTGAATTCCCGAAAGAATATATATATATATACATATATATATATATGTGTGTGTGTGTGTGTGTGTGTGTGTGTGTGTGTGTGATGAAAGCTTTAAAACGAATCCATGGTACTGGAGCTCAGACTCTTGGACGTTGGCACGAAAGACTAAAAAGCAATAATTGTTTCCAGCTAAAGCGAAACCGTAGACTGAAAGAAAAATAAATGGATATAAATCAAGTTTTGATTTCCTGGTATCGTTATCAAATAAGTGTTTTTCGTCGTAAACTAAATTTTGAAGACTAAATATGTCCTCTGAGTAAATGCTAACTTGGTTGAGACTAAGAACTACAATTATGCCTTCTTAGAGTCAAACCCAAAGCAAAAACTAAAATAAAAGGGCTGAAAAAATACAGACATACAGGCAGATAAACAGACACACACGCAAACATCTTGCATTTTATATATATATATATGACTGTATCAAATTTGATTAAAAATTCCTTCTATAACCCGAAATTTTTCGATTATCGATTTTCGATATTTATCGGGGGTCAGTCAGTTAAGTGCCAAACGTGATACACGCTTGGGCGATCATGTCTCGAAAGAGACATGACTGACTGGGCAGAAGATTATCCCGCAGTAGGTTGCCATTGCTTTCTGCGGTAGACTGGTTGCCAGCCAAGGCTATAAAAGAACCCAATCTGTCCTGTTATTTAACCCATAACTGGAAGGAATAGACAGATTAATACCTTTCCCAAGGGTATTTGCGCGTAAGTGAATGCAATGAATTCAACTGGAATTCGAACTCGGCTCTCCGATTTCTTGTTCCGAGCCGATATCCACTGGGCCACCACGCACCAAAACCTAGTTAAGAACACTCGCAGATGCTTATAGTACAACTGTGTAAATTTTCAAGAAAATCGGTTCAGCTGTTTCGGCCTCTATAGATAACGGACACACACAGAGATATAAACACACACACACACACACACACAAAGTTCCATTTATAAATAAGTTTATATATATATATATATATATATATATATATATATATATATATATATAAATTTAAATTCATTGCTTAGTGTGTTAGCGTAGTGTTATATTTTTTTTTATTTATGAGTTTAATTAAATTCCCCCCCCCTTTTGTTGTTGGTATGGTTCCTCCTTGTCATAGTGTATGTCTATTTATTTGGCTTATCTTTGGTGTTTTAGCCTTTGCCCTGACGATCCGTAGTGTGAAACCGCGGTAGGTTTTGGCTCGCTTGAGATTCTTTGTGTGTATATATATATATATATGATCCTTGAAATTTGTTAAGATAAATTCCAATAGAGACAGACTCTGAAGAGAACTCAATGTTAAAATTTATTGTTAAATTTAACAGTATTATAATCAGGAAACAATAGAATTTGTGACAATAGCTGACATTTTTATAATAATAAAACATTATGTCAACTGTACTTTGTGACGATAATTATTAATTAAGTAGTAGCAGTTGAAGCACTAGTATTAATTGTGTCATCTGAGTAAATAAGATTATTATAGCGTTCAGCGGGGCAAAAGATAGCGTCTAACTTAAAAGTATTGCCTGTGGCCGTGAGTGTTAAAGATAAAATTCATCTACGGACGGCCCCAACTTCATATGAAAATGCAAAACGTTTTCGTGAGGTTTTTTTTTCTTTTTCTTTTAATCTTTTCACGCCAAACAATGCGATAATGCTATTAAGGGGTTACTGGGAGTGGAAGAGAATGAAAGGACTTTCGTGAGGAGAAATTACAATTAAAGAGCAAGATTCAGAAAGACAGAAGATGGGTTTAAAGTTACATTTAAATTTTTGAAGACTGTAGGTAACCTGGTAGCAAGGAAGAGGAAACGAGTTCTAATGGTGAGGAAGGCAAAAAAGAAACTATTAGAATAGAAATTGACGGTTATATTTAGCTATTTTAACACTTAAACGATGATACCTATCAGCCAATCTAGTAGCAGCTTAAATTGATGCGATCGATTTTACTAAGAATGTGACCTCAATAGAACAACTGCCATGAAAATATAGAAAAAACAAAAAACAAAAAGAAGCCACGTCACAGAGTTGGAAAAGTGACTAAAGTTCGAGAATTTAGGTCAAGATCGATTAACGTTACAGACCCTTTCATGGATTTCATCGAGAATTGTAATTGATATGATTTTTTTTATGACTTATCACCCTTTTTCGGGTTATTTAAAGTCATAATTTCGGGAGATGATAATGATTTACTAACACAAGTTCTACTAATTAACCTATAGCAGGAGAAAAGATTCATGCTTTCCTCAAGAGAATTCTCCCGTAAGTGAACACGAACCCGACTGGAATTAAAACACTGCTCACCGATTTCAAATTCTGAGCAATTATTCTTTATTCCACCTGCACATGCTGTTATATATCGACAAACAACAAACACGCATATATATAAAAATATAAAGTTATATTTTTATTAATGACGATGAACCGTGTAGCATAGGGAACAGAGAATTGAGAGAGCGCGCTTCTAATGGGTTGACGGGAGTGTAGTCTTATCTGTTGTGTCTCTCTCTTCACCGGCCGATCTCTGTTGCTCCTCTACTGGCGAATCCGTGTGCCGAGGTCTTTTTATAATCTTCCAGAACCGGGACTTTTTCTTCCGGTTTTGCCTCGCCCACGCACGCCCACGTAATTCTCAGAGACACCTGTTCTGTTTGCCTCTGTAGTTATTTCCGCTGCTGCCGGAAATAAGGTCAAACGACATCCGTTCCTTTCAACGACCGGAAACACCCTCGCTTGCATCAGCCTTCCTCGGGTGGGGCCAGATTGTTATATTACAATGCAATCTCACAGCACCTGGTATTTTCAAGCAGTCACTCATCTAGGTACTTCCGTACAAACATTGAAATTAGCGTATTGCTAATTTCGATGATTGCATAGAAACCTATGTTTTAACGAGATATGGCCGTAATCCTGGAGGATCTACAGATATATAATAGGAGCAGCAAACTAGATATGGCAGCAATATTCAATGCACGCACAAAGGGTGTATTTATAAATGTACAAGATAGATTCTGACGATTATGGATTGTCTAGTACCCCATAGTGAACCAAATTTATTACAGCAAACCTAGAAAATTGATTCAATATAATCATTCCACTTTAAGATCAGTAGAATACGCGCCACCAAGAAAGAAAAATGGGTTGCTCTCTTGAAGCTCAGCATCAGTCATGCAAAGCCAAAAATGGTTTTCTGTAATTATTAAAAGATCGCAATTTCGTTTTGGGAGTTTTAAGATTTACAATCCATTTCTTGTTTCAGTTAACAATTGATTGGAGTTTATAGTTTTTGGAAAAATCTTATAGGCCGTAAAATACGGTACATACTTTATGCAACAGAGAATAATCTTAGGTTATTGCCTGAAAATAAAAGAAAGCGTATAAAAATATATAGGATAGAGTTTAAGATTGTAGTGATCCAAGAAGCATCCTCGCGGCCTTCTCTTTCATGAAGTAGCGGTTTTCGGGAAGAAGCTGTCAGAGTGAAACTTCCTACTTGTCAATGGAAGACGGGGAAATGAGGAAGATTCAATCCTGTATACGTGGTTATGTTATGCAGATCCTAACTGCAAATATCTGGACAGGTGAAAATAGGGTATGTATGAGATTCGTGCGATTATTTCAGTTTGTTTCCCCCTGCCACACACACACGCACACACACATGCACGCACACACCGGCGTGCACGCACACACAGGCGCGCACACACAGACACACACAGACACACACAGACTCGCAAACAGGCACAACCACACACACATGCAAGTGCATACACGCCACACGAATAAACACACACGTGCGAACAAACACATTTAAAAACACTCGCGTGCGCGGTCACACACACACACATACACGCACGCACATACACGCACACACACGTGCACACAGACATGCACCCATAAGCACACACACTCATATACCTGAATATAATGTTTTCATTACGTACATGTTACGAGGACGGTATTATCATCATCACTGTAAATGGAACTATGAGCCTCATCTTCATTTGCAAGAAAATTGTCGGGCAGTCACTGCTATACAAGATAATGGATATGACATAGTAATTCAGCATTCTAATTTGTTTCTAACGAAGTGCCTGTATATCTTAATACTTTGCTTAATCGTATTTTACTATTTGATATTTCCTGTGAGTATTAAGTTTTGCGAGCCGTTCATCCTCGTAATGTTTTCCAGAAATTTCAGCTGTTTCTTTCTAGTTTTAAGTATGAGTATCATTCTTGCTCCCACTTTCTTTAAAACTTCATCGTTGCTCATGTGTTCTCTTCATGGCATTCTCAACATTTGTTTGTAGAATCACATCTCTGTCGCTTCGAGCCTTTCCTTCATTTGCTGGGAAATTGTCTAATACTTACTTCCATTCCTAAGGTTAGATATGAAATAGCATTTCAGCACTCGTTTTCTGTTTCTAACAAAATATTTACTTGCTTTAATACTTTGCTTAGTTTCTGAAACGCCTCTTTCCTTTTATTATACACCCTTGTGCAAATTAATTGAAACAAAACGAATAATGTATTCCTATGATCTTTCACACTTTCCCTGATCACGTATACGTCGTCTTTGGGCGCTGTTTTTCTCTTCCGACCGCATTTCTCTTTACATTTTAAACTGTTAGATCAATTTTATTTCTTTGCCTTGATTATACGACTGACAGTTGAAAGGCTGATACCAACAACATCCGCGATCTTTCTCTAAGACTTGCCAGTATGTTCGTGCAGCTTTACAATTTCCGTACGCTTCCTTCGAGTAAAGTCCATAGCAGAAAATGGCTGTTAATCGACAGTCAAGGCAATAGTTTCTGGGTGTGATAAAAAAATCTGATGCAATCACAGATGATACAATATTTTTCAAGAACAAACAAATTTCACCATACACCCCAAAAATAGATTCATATTACTACACACCACTACAAATAACTTTATCTGAGGAAAAAAAATAGAAACTGATTACACCCTGTCACTCCAGTGCGTCAAAAACTGACCGTATGATGACAGAAAGGAAACTAAAGCAACTGTTTCAATTAATTTGCACAAGGGTGTAGGTATGTACGTGAATGCAAAAAGTTAAGGGTTGCATAATAATGTGCAAGGGTCATTCAAAAGTTCTAAGACTCACCCAGAAAGAGGTAAAGAAACAAGGCAGCATTTTTTTTTGTCTTGTTTTTGTCTTTGTTTTTGTTTTTTTGTTCTTTGTTTTTTTGTTTTTTTAGTTGTTGTTTTTTTTTTTTTTTTCAATATGTCCTCTAATGACATCATTGCTCTCGGTTCAACGATGATTAAGCATTAAAATCCCATCACAGAAAAAGGTGGCCTCCTGGTCTTCCAAAACTCCTCCACGGCGCATACGATGTGATTTGAGTTTAGGAAATAGGGAAAAGTCAGATGAAGCTAACTTTGGTGAGAAAGGGGCGATGTCATAGCAATTCAAAGTCACAGTCGACTGCTTCAGCTACTACAACCTGAGCAGTGTGAACGTGGACACGTTGTCTTCGTGCAAGAGCACACCATCTCTCAGCTTCCCTCTGCATTTCAAATTCATTGCTTCTTTCAGTTTTCTTAATTCCGATGCATAATACTGTCTATTAATAGTCTTTCGCTTTTCTATATAATATTTCATGATGACGCTTTCAGAATTAAAAAAAAACAGAATCCATCACCTTACTAACAGACACTGCCTGCTCGACATTCTTCGGGGGTGGAGAACCAGAGCGATTCCACTGTTTGCCCTGAATCTTTGATTCAGGTTCGAAGTGGTGAACCCTGGTTTCCTCTTGAGTTGCTAAACTATGGCAGAAATTCTCACGGTCAGCCTGGAAGAGAATCAGAAGTGTCCTGAAAATGCGCTCTGCTCTGGTGTTTACAGTCTTGAGGCCCATCAAACAGACAGCTCGCTCATCACCAAGATCTCAGTTCAAACATTATACCCTGAAGCAGAAGTAATGCCTATGGACTTCGCTATGGGCTATATAGTAAGACATCTGTCAAAAAACATACGGTGAATGGCATCAACTTGTTCGTCAGTGGTTGAGGTTTCTGGACGGCTTGACAGAGGGTCTGCGCTGGGTTGTCCTTGTCTCGCTTGAATTCTGCTGATAACCTCTTCATAGTTGCATAGGAAGGGAAGTCCTTAGCAAGTGTTTGTAACGTGTCCTCATGAATTTCCTTGGGTGTCATAGCTTTCTTTTGCAGATATTTTATGACTGCTCAAAACCTCTGTTTTTCACATTTTTAGTTTTGTCACACATCTCTCACATTTGCATGGACTTCTTCTTCTTCTTCTATGTGCCTTGTCCTTTCAGAGAGTAGAGGATCATGGCTTTTCACGTCTCCCTATCCCTGGTGGCTCTTAGCACGCTTTCTTCTGTAACACCATGCAACCCTGTTCTGTTATCCACTGCTTTACCCTGTCTCCTTTTCCTCTATGTGGCCTATTAGTATCAGGTTCTCCTCCTTCCTCATTGCATTCCCCAGGAGTTTTAGCTGTCTTTTCTTGATGCTCAGTATTAATTTCCTTTTCGTTTCCATCCTTTCCAAAACCTCATCATTGCTCACATGCTCGATCCATGAGATTCGCAGCATCCTTCTGTAAAACCACATTTCAGTTGCTTAAAGTTTTTCCTTCATCTTTGATGATATTGTCCAGCATTCACTGCCATATGAAAGAACTGACATCACATAGCAATCCAGCACTGTTTTCCTTGTTTCCAGCGGAATTTCGCTGTCTCTTAATACTCTACTCAGCTTCTGAAACGCCTCCTTTGTCATGCCAATTCGCCTTTGGATATTCTGTTAGAACAGTTTCCAGATCTGCACAAAAATTAAGACAGAAACCTGAATTAGTTCTTCTAGTTTTACAAGAAATGGTAAGGCAACGCCTTGCCAAGAATGTTCAACTATGGCCCTTCTTTCTACGAGAGGCTTAGAACTTTTTGAAAGATTATGGTAAATGTTCCTATATTTAATAAATGATTTAATTTTAAAATAGACATTTTAAATTTGTATTTGAATTTCTGGAATGGGGAGTTATCATTATTTACACTATTTGTATTTGGACTATTGTCTTCATCTTTGTTGTTATCATCACAAATATTTGTCCTATGTTGGTCTTTACCTCTAAATTAAATTTACTTTAGAGGTAAAGATCAAAATAAGACACATATTTTTAAAACTGATAGATAGATACTTTCCAAAAGAATTAGATCTAAACAAAATTTTCAACAGAAACATAATCAAACTAAGTTTTAGTTGTACTAGTAATTTAGATAGTTACATAAAAAAACAAAACGCCAAAAAGTTAGATAGCATTGTACAAGACAAAACCACGAATAAAGAATGCAACTGCAGAAACGAAAATAAATGTCCACTTCAAGGACTTACAACACAAAAGAAATCATTTACAAGGCAAAGGTACATGACCCAAATGGCCAAAATAAAATATATTTGGGTTCAACCAAAGACACCTTTAAGACCAGGTGATTTAATCACATGTCTATTTTCAAAATTGAAAAATTAAAAACCTGTACAAAATTGGCTAGCCACGTGTGGAAATTAAAATCAAAATATGGAAAAAACCCAGATATAATGCGGAGTATTGTAAAAACAGCCAAGCCTTACAACAGTGGCAAAATATGTAGACTGTGCCAAGAAGAAAAGTTACATTATGCTATTCCCAAACAAAAATGAACTGTTGAATAAGAGAACAGAAATTATGACTAAGTGAAACCATACTAAAAAATACCTATTATGTTCATACAACCATGGATGAAAACGCAATAATTATTTTTAATTTTAAAAATTGCGCCTTCAAAAATTTCTTGCCACGTGAGCGTTACAAAAAAACACCGGTACGTAAAATCAGTTTTTAAACATTGCCTGAAGACATCACTCATGGTAGAAACCTAAGTCACGTAATAACTCGTTTACAAATAGAAAATATATATATATATATGTATATATATAAAACTCATTTCCAGAAAAAAATATTCAAAAATTTTAAAACATAAATGTATTATTGAGCACTTTTTACTACAACTGAGTACTGGTCTAATTTGACCAAAAACTATACACACACACACACACACACACACACACACATATATATATATATATATCTTCAGGAAGGAATATATATATATATATATATATATATATATATAGTGGGTTATCCGTTCTAGTGAAGTGTAGTTGTGTTGAAACAGATTAACTGTATATGGTCTTGTTAGTAGGGGGGTATAAAACAAGAAAATAAAATCGTGTACAGAAACAACATATATATATATATATATATATATATATATATATATATATATATATATATCAATTAAGGTTTTTTACGACTAAAAGTAATGTCGTTTGGTTGGTACAAAGGTCATTAAAATGTTCATAGCAGTAAATGCCGAAAAGAGTTTGTGCGTATGTAAATATGAGCGTTTGTCTGTTAGGAATGTATTTGATGTCTCCGCTCAGTCCATCGGGTAAGTGGCTCAGTGAATAGTGAAGAAGTAGATGAGAATGAAAGGAGAGGCGAGCATGATGTGATCGCTTGACGTGATCAAGGGACGTGCTAATTATGCTCGTTATTTTCTCAACTGGCAATGCTTCCTTTGACGGCTTTTTATTTCGTCTTTGGGGTCCAAACAAGTCATTTGGGAATTCACACCCGGATTTAATTCTGGGCTTCCCAATGGAAGATAAACAAAATTCACATCGGCTCGTGAAAAGTGTCCGTAAAAGGAATTTGATATTTATTTATTTTTGGTTTTCTGCTGGAACATCTGCGTGGAGCCAGATGTACAAAGACCAGTTTTCGTCATTTGCTTTCTAGACCTCTGAGGCAAACATCCGGTCCTTGGTATCACCACAATATATATATATATATATATATATATATATATATATATATATATATATATATTACCATTTTTTTTAAACGCTCACGTAATAAGGATATTTTAAGAACGCGCAATTTTCAAACTTACCAGAAGTTACTAAAAAGTCTTACAACATTTTCACCCATGATTGTATGATTTTAATCAATTTTAGGTATTTGTTGATATGATTACACTTGGTCATAATTTCTGTTCTTTCATTTAGTTATTCAATTTTGTTTAAGAATAGCATAATATGGGTCGCGTAATAACTCGTTTACGAATGAAAAATATTTAAAAGTTCTACAATATAATTGTATTAAACGCTTTTTAATACAACTGTGTACTGGTCTAATTTAATTATGACAAAAACTAAACAATTAAATGATTATATATTATATATATATATTTTTTTTTTTAGCCATTTTAACCATTCATCTTCACATTAATATCACGAAAATCAATTTTTTTTGTTTTTTTCCAGATTTTACTTGAACCATTTACACATTATCATCACTGGATATTCATTTGTTTGTGGACGACCTTATTCTAGAAATTTTTCCTCTTCTCCTGTGCAACCAAAAACATCTTGCATTCCAATAATGTAGCAAACAGAGATTAGGACACAGGCCGGGGCCTGATCAACCTTGGTTGGGTCAACCTGGGAAGAATATATGATGTTTGAAAAGGACCGAAACCGTCAATGAACCAGGGTAACATCACTGATTATGTGTCCTAACCGCATCTAAATGATGTATTTTTCAAAAAATATATACATATATATGTAATCATTTAGTTTTATAGAGACCGTTATATATATATATATAACTCTTTATTTAAGTAGGGAGGATGATGTCTGCTGATTGACTTGATGGAAACATTGCAAAAGCAAAGTAAGCTACTTAATGATTAAAAATTTATTATTTAATAAGATCATTTGTAGAAATTTTCCCGGACTGTTTTCTTTTCACTTTTTACTTCGTTAACTTCCCAGACATCCTTGTTACCTTCAGAACGCCTGTGCTTTGAACAGCTTCTATTTCATTTAAGTTACTGAGAGTAAATATTCTTACTATTTCAAAAATTATTCCAATATCATTGTCATTATTATTTCGATAAAAAGTTCTTACCACCTGTTTCCAGTGATCATTCTTTAATTTCCCAAATAATCGATAAATACAGTCAAAGCTTGACAAGCAGCAACAGTAATTTCAGCTGCAGGGAAATTTCATTTAAACCCGACAGTTCTATACTCAGAATTCTACCACGAGACAATAGCTTAATTGATGAAAGCGTCGGTTCCTGAATCTCCAAACATAGTAATAGTGAGTTAATTCCTTGGACTTGATAATTTTGACTTAAGCGGAGTTAGAATCAGAACGAGTAAAAACCTAATGATACTAAATGAAAACTGAACGAGATACCACGAGATTAGAAGTACAAGTAACAATAACCAGATTGATTAGCTAAAGGGTTCTGCTCAAACGATCGAGAAGTACCTGATGAAATGCTCAAAGGCAGAAACGTTGTGATAATTACAACGAATCTAAGAACAATAATCCGAGTGTAAATGCTGTAAATACTTGTTGTGATGCATTGACATTTTGAACTGAGAGGGCCTTTTTTCGGCATTAATAAATACGGATTTCCGAAACATAGTAAGTTGGGTGCCATACATGATACACGCTTGGGCGATCATATCTCGAAAGACACATAACCGACTGGGCAGGGGATTATCCCGCATTTGCCATTACTTTCTGCCAAGATTGTAGAACCCAATCTGTCCTGTTATTTAATCCATAACTGGAAGGAACAGACATAATATTACCTTTCCCAAGGTTATTTCCCAAGGTTATATAAGTGAATGAGCGAAATTCAACTGGAAATCGAACTCAGCTTCCTGCTCGAATTTCGGTTGAATTCTTCGCATTCACTTATAACCGATGCAAAAAAAAGCGCATTACTTTTGATCTTAAAAAAGAATTAAAAAACAAGCCCACTCACAAAACGAACATTCTATAAGACAGCCACAAAAAACAGTCAAATAACTTAATTAAAAAAGAAGTAAAGAGAGACAATAGAACAAGGCGAAAATAATGACTTAGAAAACAGAAGAGTATCAACGGCCATCTTATTTTTAATGTCCTCTCTCATGTTCATAGTGACTGTCTCTAGGGTGCGGAATCCATATATTCAGATAGATAGGTAGGTAGAAAGATATTTATACTCACTGAAACTAATGAATATAAAGACATAGGAAGCAATAGTGTATCAACGGCCACCTTATTTTTAATATCCTCTCTCAGTTTCATAGTGACTGTTTATAAGATGCGTAATGCTTATATTCAGATAGATAGGTAGGTTGAAAGATAGATATGCTGAATGAAACTAATGAATATAAAGACACAGAAAAGAGTAGAGTATCAACGGCCATCTTATTTTTAATGTCCTCTCTCGTGTTCATAGTGTCTGTTTCTAGGATGCAGAATCCATTTATTCAGTTAAAAAATAGGTAGATAGAAAGATATTTATACTGACTGAAACTCATGAATATAAAGACATAGGATGCAATACAGTATCAACGGCCATCTTATTTTTATGTCTTCTCTCATGTTCATAGTGACTGTTTCTAGGAGACGGAATGCTTATATTCAGATACATAGCAAGGTAGAAAGATATTTATACTGACTGAAACTAATGAATATAATTTTTTTTTTAATCATTTCACCCCGAGCAAAGCAGAAATGCCACTGATGCGCGGGGGGGGGGGGGGCTACATAACTGTAAAAAGATTAATTAGAAAAGAGTGAGGAGTACAAACTAGTTAGAAAGGAGCAATAGAAAGCTGAGAATGCAGGTGCGATGACAGATACATAGGTGGAGAGAAAGGGAAGGATATACTGGGGTGGGGAGAGAGCTAGAGTCCAGTGGTTAGTAGATGAGTATTGACATTGCATTTATTTCTGGAGGTTGTAACCGTCAGGAAAGCAAGAATATGGGAGCGAGTTTCAGAGGCGGGAAGTGCGAGAGAAGAAGCTGCAGAAGTAGAATTATCGTCTGCATTTGACTAACCTGACTGTGAATGGGTGGGACCCAGATGCCAGTCTGGTTGCACGAGTAAACACATGTTAAGGAGGCACCAGTGACTTAAGTTCGTCCGAGCAGAAGCCATGAAAGTATTTATAGAACAGACAAAGGGAGGCCACATTTCGACGGTGGGGAAGTGGCTGCAGTCGAGCCGCCAGATCAGTACCTATCACATTATAGACTCTCCTTTGGAGCCTGTCGAGAACACTGAGGAGAAGGGCAGGGGCGACTGACCATAAATGGCAGCAGTAGTCCATGCACGGATGGATGGTTGACTTGTATATATGCAGGATGGATTCAGGTGGAAAAAACATCCTAGATCGACATAGTGACCCAACCTTCTTAGCAGTAGATTTAACTATGGATTCAATATAGTGGTTCCATTTGAGGTCTGAGGACAGGGTAAGGCCGAGGAGGCGCAGTGCATTGCTCTCAGGGAGATTCGCTTGCTCCATGCTTATGGGAGGCAGGAGAGGTTACCTGTAATGGTTGACAGACAGCAGCTTGGTCTTAGAGGAATTGAAGTTGACAAGCTACTTCTTGCCCCAGTTCACCACAGAGTGTAGATCTCGTTCAAGGTCAGCAGCCAGATTATGTCTGTCCGCCACGACAGGTTTCTTACTGGTGCGGGAGTATATTGTAGTGTCATCTGTGTAGATCCCTACTTGGGACTTGATCTCGTCTGGGAGGTCGTTGATGAAAATAAGGAAGAGCGTCGGGCCCAGGATAGAGCCCTGTGAGACACCAGCATTCGTGCTGTAGGATGAAGAGGCACGCCCATTAAAAAACAGTAGATTATCAACAGCCATCTTATTTTTAATGTCCTCTCTCATGTTCATAGTGTCTGTTTTCTAGGTTTCGGAATGCTTATATTCAGATAGATCTGTAGGTAGAAAGATAGGTATACTGACTGAAACTAAAATTACATCAACTGCAACATGTACGTCAGTTTACTCGTTTACTCCTAATATCGCTTCATAACAATCGTCTCACAATTGACGTATGTTGCAAAATTTAGAAAGGAAAAAACTTATACCTAACATCAGAAAAAGACAGCTGAAGTTTTTGGAACATGAAATGAGCAATGAGGGCTTGGAGAATCTGATGCTCACAAAAAAGAGTGAGGGAAAGAGCGACAGCAGAAAGTAACACATGACATACTTAATGGACCGAAACAAATGGATGGCAGAGCAGAGTTTGGGAGGGTTAACAACGGAAAGGATGTTAAAAGCAACAAGGGAGAGAGTTGTGGAAGGCCATGATCCATTACATCTTAAAGGGACACGGTACATAAAAAAGATAAACAGTAAATTATTCGAACGTTATTCAACTGGAAGAGTTCAATGCGTATGATAATATATATATATATATATATATATATATATATATATAGATAGATAGATAGATAGATAATATATATATATATATATATATATATATATATCATACGCTAAAAGATCTGCCTTCTTCTACCGAGCGCCCACAGCCCAGAGGTAGAATCGCCGTCCGTCTGACGCCAATTCGGTCGGGTTTCAATCCTGGGTTAAAAGCAATCTGAGTCTAACCGTACTGATGAGCTGTGATACAGCGAAACAGATCTGTCTGCGGATGACTATATATACAGACAATCTAAGCAAGAGCCAACAACTTACCACTGTTTCGCCCAACGGCTCGTCAGAGAAAGAACCCTGGTCGGTTGTTGGCTCTTGCTTAGATTTTCTGTCGTTGTTTGCTCTACTTTCGTATTGATCGCTTTAGTGTTAGGGTTTTCGTCTTGGGCTTTTTTCTTTCTTACGAGTGCTTGACTTTTTGTTCGTGTACTTCGTTTGTTTCTTTTTTTACTTCACCTTCTTTTCCTTCCGAGTTCGTTCTCGGTGGGTTGTACAAGACGATTTAAATTATAGCTTAATTAATACTAGTTTCGACAGAGTTAGTTCTGTTACTATTGGTGTTGTTGTTGCTATAGTTAATATTATATATATATATATATATATACATTATCAAGTTCACCCTAGATAAGGAAGTAACGTTCAAAGAAATATGTAAGTGAAGCATCTAGGGATATAAATAAAAGATTATATGGACACGAATGTGATAATTAACAAAACAATTCACGCAATGCATTAGTTACAGAAATAAAAATTTATTAAAAAAATTATGCATAGAAAGTGCACTAATTGCTGAATCTTCCATCGCGGATATTACAACACAGCTCCTTTCCTGATAAAATTAATGTTGATACAATGTGGGATATTTACAAAACAATAACGATAAAAATCATATAAAACGAGAGAAACCTGAATATTCGAATAGGTTATGAATTTAGTTGTTACACCAGATGTCGAACATTTAAAACTAGCAGTATAGCCCGGCGTTGCTCGGGTGTAATGAAAGCTTTAAAACTAATCCATGGTCCTGGAGCTCAGATTCTCTGGACGTTGGCACGAAAAACTAAAAAGCAATAGTTGTTTCCAGTTAAAGCGAAACCGTAGACTGAAAGAAAAATGAATGGATGTAAGTCAAATTTTGATTTGTTATCGATATTAAATAAGTTTTTTTCGTCGCAAACTGAATTTTGAAGGCTAAACAAGTCCTCTGAGTAAATGGTATCATGGCTGAGACTAAGAACTACAATTATGCCTACTTAGAGCCAAACACGAAGCAAAAACTAAAAGAAAAGTGCTGAAAAAAAAATACAGATATACAGGCAGATAAACACACAAACATCTTGCCTTTTATATATATATATATATATATATATATATATATATATATATATATATCTTGGAACTGAATATCGTTTCTTTTGTTTTTGTCTATGAGTGTATCAAATTTGATTAAAATCGGACCACTCCTTCTATAACCCGATTTTTTCGATTTTCGATATTTATCGGGAGTACCTCGACACAAAACCTAGCTAAGAACACTCGCAGACGCTTATAGTACAACTGTGCAAATTTTCAAGAAAATCGGTTCAGCCGTTTCGGGGTCTATAGGTAACGGATACACACACACACACACACACACACACACACACACACACACACACACACAGACACACACACACAGACAAAGTTCCATTTATAAATAAATTTAGATTATAAATTTAAAACTAAGCGTTGATGTATCTTAAGTGTTTTCGATGTAGAATTAAAGACATTCCTGACACATGCCAACATTGAAACTGAGACCTGGAAAATCGTTGCTGCAAATCGCTCTTTCTGGCGTATGACCATCCGAGAGTGGACCGTAACTTCCGAAGCCAACCGTCAACATGAAGAGGATCTGCGATATGCTGTCGGTAGGGCCCGACTCGCCCAGCAACGTCCACCACGAACACTCATCTGTGATTCCTGCTCACGACTCTTCAAAAGTAGGGTAGGGCTCCACAGCCATCTCCGCCACCGAGACAAGAAGAAAAGAAATGAAAAGAGTGGATGATGATCCCGATGCTCTGATGTGAGCAGATGCTGACTTACGACTACTTCTCCCTTTGTCAGTTCTATAAATACTTTCATGGCTTCTGCTCAGACGAACTTAAGTCACTGACGCCTCCTCAACAGGTGTTTACTCGTGCAACCAGACTGGCAACTGGGTCCCACCCATTCACAGTCAGGTTAGCCAAATGCAGACGACAATTCTACTCCTGCAGCTTCTTCTCTCGCACTTCCCGCCTGTGGAACTCACTCCCGTATTCTTGCTTTCCTGACGGCTACAACCTCCAGAAATTTAAATGCAAAGTCAATACTCATCTACTAACCACTGGACTCTAGCTCTCTCCCCACCCTGTATAACCCTCTCTTTCTCTCCACCTATGTATCTGTCATCGCACCTGCTTTCTCAGCTTTCTATTGTTCCTTTCTAACTAGTTTGTACTCCTCACTCTTTTCTAATTAATCTTTTAACATTTATGTAGCCCCCTGCACATCAGTAGCGTTTCCGCCTTGCTCGGGGTGAAATGATTAAAAAATATATATATAAAAAAAACAGACTCCATCAATAAAATCATTATCTTTCTAGGAACGAATAGCATTACTTAGGGGATTTTCCCTGTTATATGTAAAATTAGGGCCAACGCGGCACCCAATTTACAATACAATAGACACTTGAAGGACCTGAACCTGAAGGAAAATATATAGACAATGTGAAAAAAGATACGAGGGAAAAATGGGAATTGAAACTCGAGTGGGACACACTAAGAGAAGCTTCAAGGACATCAGCAAACGAGATCGTCCCAAAGGAAAATGAACAAAGAAGGAAAAAAGAATGGGTGACAAATTATATTATCGACATGCTGTAAAGAAGACAGATTACAATACGGAACAAAATATAGTCATATCCATCTTTTTTTATGTGTCATGTCCTTTCAGGATATAGGCGATCATGGGTTTCTACATCTCCCTATCCCTGGTGGCTCTTAGCACGCTTTCTCATGTTGCACCATGCAACTCTCGTTCCGTCATTCACCTGATCAAGTCCTTCAAATTTGTTATCCGCTGCTTTCCCCTGTCTCTTTTTCCCCCTATCTGACCTGTTAGTATCAGGTTCTCCAAGCCCTCCTTCCTCATTGCATGTTCCAGGAACTTTAGTTGTCTCTTCCTGATGCTCAGTATTAATTTTCTTTTCGTTTCCATCCTTTCCGAAACCTCGTCATTGCTCACATGTTCGGTCCATAATATCCTCAGCATCCTTCTGTTGAACCACATTTCAGCTGCTTCAAGTTTTTCCTTCATCTTCGAAGATATTGTCTAACATTCACTGCCATACTGTAGAACTGACATCACATAGCAATCCAATACTCTCCTCTTTGTTTCTAGCGAAATTGTCCTGTTTCTTAATGCTTTTCTCAACTTCTGGAATACTTTCTTCGCCATGCCAATTCGCCCTCGGACCTCAGTGTCGCACTTTCCGTCTTCTGTTAGAACACTTTCTAGGTATTTAAATTTCTGTACCTGCTTGATTTTAGAAACCTTCACTTGTATTTGGCATTTTGGGCTGCCCTTTTTGCTGATGACCATATTTTCTTGCAGTTTATTTGTAGTCCTTTCTTGTCACTCTCTTCAGCTACCTTCTGTAGGAGGTCTTGTAGTTTTCTTTTTGTGTCTGCTATCAGCACTGTATCATCTGCGTACCTTATATTGCTTAAATTGTGGCCTCTGATGACGAATCCTGACATAACTTCTAGGGTTCTTAGAATAGTCTCGCTGTACAAAGAAATAATGAACAAATGGAGACAGGCTGAAGAAGAATGACTCAACGAAAAATGTACAGAAATGATAAGAATGAGTATCACAGAGGTATGTGTAAAAACGTAAGAGAAATAACAGGACAAAAGATATGCTCATCAACAGGCTGCATAAAATCCAAGGGCGGAATGCTGATATTAGAGAAAGAAAAAGACTTCAGAGATGAAATGAATATATCGGAAAACTCTACTACGATGAAAAAGAACAATTGGTAATACACAAAAAACCGATGGACGGGAAATATTAAAATTCGAAGTAGAAATGGAAAATGGCTAAATTGAACAAAAACAAGGCGGCAAAGCCAGACGGAATTGTAACAGAGATGCTGGCAGCCTTAGACGATTTCGACATAGACAAGATCAGAGAACTAATGAATGATATCTGCAACAGTGGTGACATACCAAAACACCGAAGCAGATATATTTTTATAACACTGCCTTAGAAACCAGGTACAAACAAATGTGAACACCATCAGAGAATCAACCTAATGAGCCACATAGCAAAATTATAAACCGAATTCTGATAAACAGAGCGTGCAGCAGACCGAAGATATGACAAGAACAGTGCAGATTTGTCAAAGACACAGGAACAAGGAAAGTGATATTTATGTTCTTAATGTTATCAGAAAGGTAATACAAAGGTAGAAAGGCGTGTACCTGTGTTCTATAGATAACATAAAGGCGTAAGACAAGAGTGTATCTTCTTACCGGATATATTCAACTTATATAGTGAGGCAATTCTGAGAGAATTAGACGCACCACCAAGATTCATTAATGGCGGCCACAATCTTAACGGCATAAGATATGCAGATGACACAGTGTTGATTGCAAATACAGAAAGGAAATTACAAAAGCTCCTACAGAATGTAGTGAAGAAAGGCGAGAAGAAAGGACTAAGTATAAAGATCAAGAAGATAGAATGCATGGTTGTCAACAAAAGTACAAATTTCAAATCGAGGATACTAAAATCAAACAAGTACAAAAACATTAAATATTTGAGAAGAGATCCAACGGAGGATGGAAAGTGCAACATTGAGATCCGAAGACGCATTACGATAGCCAAATATGCATTCCAAAAGATAAGCAGAGTAACAGAAAAATTTCGTCAGAAACGAAGAATAAACAGTACTGAACACTTAGGTAATATCTGTCCTCCTATATGGCAAAGAATGCTGAACAATCTCCTCAAAGATGAGGAAGAGACCTGAAGCAACAGAAATGTTGTTCTACAGAAAGAAGAGGAAGTTGAAGAATACCATGGAACGAACATGTGAGGAACAATAGGTTTTTAGAGAAAGTGGAAACAAGAATTCCCTTCCACATGCTTGCTTCCCCGACAGCTACAATCTCCAGGAGTTTAAATGTAAGGTCAATAGACACCTAATAACACACTAACTCGCATCCATTCTCTCAAACACTCTTCCCAACTACCCAACCCTCATCCTCGGTATTCTTACCCGTCTATTACCCTCCTTCTGACATTTCCTATATCTAACCACTCTTTCTCGTCACCTTCCCCTATGTAACCCCCTGCGCAATAGTGGCAGCGGAATGCCTTGCTTGGGGTGGAATTATTTAAAAAAAATTAAAAATTAAAAAAAAATAAGGAAACTTATACTTAACATCAAGAAGAGGCAGTTGAAATTTCTAGTGCCCGTAGTGAGGAAGGAGGCCTTGGAAAATCTGATACTCACAAGACGGATTGTGGGAAAGAGGGACCGAGGAAAGCAGAGGGTAACATACTTGATGGCAAAACAGGTCTTGAGAGAAATAGCAAAAAGACAAATTTTATTATGAGCTACAAGGAACAAGAAAATGCTGAAGATACCATGGGACGAACATGGAAGAAATGGAGACAAAAAACAAACTTTTACTTAGCATCAAGAAGAGGCAGATGAAATTTCTAGTGCCCGTAGTGAGGAAGAAGGGCTTGGAAAATCTGATACTCGCAGAACATAATGAAGGAAAGAGGGGCAGAGAATATCAGCGCGTAACTTAATTGATGGGCTTAAGAACAGGTTTTGGGAGAAATAGCAAAAATACAAAGCGTATTACAAACTACAAGGAATAAGAATATATGGAGGGCTATGAACGCTTACGTTCTGAAGTGATGTGGCACATACATACATACATATGTGATGTGGCACATACATACATACATACATATATATATATATATATATATATATATATATATATATATATATATATCCGAGTGAATACAGAACGAAGAAAGAATTCTTACAACGTCCAAAGCATTAATTTAAAACAGTGCTCGATATATAATATATAGAGCTGTGAATATTTAATCGATTTACTAAATTATAAAGTAAGATTAATAACCATATGTTCATTAATTATATATACTGTCCTTAACACACACTAAACTTCAACTATTACCTTAAATACAAACACACCTATTACCTATCCACCTATTACCTCAAATACAAACATTCTACTTTCCCCCTACATTAAAGTCCACTTATTAAGCACTTATTACCTACGTTTATCGAGTACCTAAATAACTCTAACATTAGAACTTAACTCTTACATTAAATTTTACCACTAACGGTGATATAATTAAAATTTGAAATTTAATAGAAAAAATTGGTTTCCTAACTGTGATCTAATTAGGATTTAAAATTTAATTGAAAAAATCGACTTCCTGAATTCAAAATTATAATCAAATATACAAATTTAGATTATTTACAAAAATTATTCTGTACTGAATACTCACTAGAGATATATATATATAAAAAAACTTACACTCCCCACACCAAAATTCTAAAGGTCAATTAGCGTATTTTTCTCCTACCAATACCCCCCACCACATACACAATTGACTAGATATAAGAATAGAAATTTAAAATTAAAAATTTAACAGAGAAAACGGTTTCCAAACTATGATCTAATTAATAATTAAAAATTAAAAATTTGATAGAAAAAATATATTCCCTAAATCCAAAGTTAAGATTAAATATACAAATTTACATTAATTATAAAGACTCTGTTTAAATAAAAATATCCGCGCCAACCACTGCCGGCTCTTCTAAGAAATCCATAAGGACATAGTCTAGTCACGAGATAATAAAAACTTACAACTGTCCAGAAATCAAAGACTCTCATTAATCAACCACTTAAAAAACGCCCTCTCCAAAAATTCCAACGGTCAGAGACTCATTCCCCTATCACTAACCCCCACCAACACCTCAAACTAAACTAAAGGAAGGAGGATTTCCATTACTTTGCACACCGCCTGATGAGACATTGAAGTTTCAATGTCGAAACGAACGTACCTTTGTAGCGGATATATATAGTATAATTATGTACATGTTGTAAAATATAATTTATAATATATATATATATATAAATCATACTTTAGAACATGTATAAACTACAATCTACTACAAAAGTGTACATTTTTGTTTCGACGTTGAAAGAACAATTTCTCATCAGGTAGTAAACGTTATTTTTTAAAAGAAAATTGATGAAAATTCACTTCCTTTTATTGGCAAAATCTTTTCCTACGAGGTAAAGTGGATAGAAAAGATAAGAAAAGAAAAGGGGGAATCAAAAAAGAGGGGAAAAGAAGGACACAGAGGAAAACAAGTGAGAAAGAAAAAAGAGACATGAGGAAAGAGCCGATGAAAGACGTCTCAAGGAGAAATAGACCCCAAATTTAGGTAGGAAGCAAAGTAGAAGCATATACAAGCATCGGTGACACGACGTTTGGGCTTAACAAAGATGAAGAAGTAAGAAAATGCACATTGGGAGAAGAAAGCCAGAACAAGTGAGAAAATGTACAAGGAGAAGAAGAAAGAGGTGGGCGAGACACACACACACACACACACACACACACACACACACACACACAGATAGATAGATAGATAGATAGATAGATAGATAGATAGATAGATAGATAGGGGTCGCATCCTGCCGAATGGCACACATTTTCGTAATAAAACTTTATCGTAAATAATCAGGCCGATAGAAATAAATATAAAATACTGTTTCATTAAAAACAGAATATCTACTTAAATACAAGTATCGATAAAAAATAATGTTGAAACAATTTATTATTTTTATATTTATTTATTTATATATATATATATATATATATATATATTCGCTAAAGAATGAGCATAAAATGATGGAAAAATGCTCCAAACATAATAAAAAACAGTCTTCTTGCCAAAATCAAATGGAGATCAAATGTTATAATCAAATGGAAAAACCAAAAGATTTTTTATTATTAAATTTTATATTTTTAACCTTTTTTGAACGTTCGAAATTTTAGTTAAAAATCTTGTTTTTCTTACGTCAACAGGAAGATTAGTATGGGAAATTTTAGCGTTTTTATTTTTAGGTGAAAACTCATTGATTTGCAAAAATCAATAATAGTCAGATTTATAATAAAACTTTCATGCCTTATACACAAATAAATGAAATTATTTTATAAATGTTTATTTTTTTAGAAAATCTTTGTAAAACTTTTTTAATTTGTTAATCCCCCCACCCACTTACTTTATTTTATGAAATTTTCAGGGAGACGTGGAGATCCATGATCGCCTACGTCCTGAAGGGACAGGGCACATAGAAGAAGAAGAAGAATGCTTATATTACTTCTACGCTGAATTCCTTGGAGACTTTCAATCATAATTTTTTTTTCTTTTTGTAAACAGGACCCCCACTTAAAGAAAATCTCCTCTTAATCGTAAAATAAAAAATGCAATAAAACTAACACATTATTTAATTAGAAAATCTTTTGTTTTTTATGAATAATATATTTTATAATCACATTGTCCTAAGAAACGAATTTTTTTTCGTTGAATAATGAACTTTTAAAAGAATTGTTTTGTTTTTTAAACTTTTAATTAGAATAACTTATAAAGTTTCAAATCTTTGTAAATGTGTATTACGAGGGTCATTCAATAAATAAGGTGAATTATTAAGTATATAAAAGATTCATCAATCACCAATATTTTTAAAAGAATTTGGATATTTTTGCGTATGAATAAACGTATCGATTTTTGTAAATACGGACGTCCATAGACGATATTATCAGAAAATAAGAGCGGTAACTATAGCAAATTTAAAACCAAAGTATTTAAAATTCAATAAAACATTAGATTGTAGTAAATATTTTCCTAAATTTTCCTAGTAAATTTTTTCTAACATTAATCGGTAGTTAAAGATTTATTTAAAAAGACGTCACATTTAATTCCTGTATTTTTACAGATATGTCTACTGTGAAAAGAAAACATTAGATAAACTTCTGTCTGTCAATCAAACTCTCAAGGTTGTCAACACCTTAAATAAATATCTACTATCAGCTGATTACTCCAACCGCGTGTGGAAATTAAAAGAAAAAAATGGCAAAGATCCTTATGTAACTTGGCGTATATTGAAAAGGACCAGGCCTTTGCAACGGTGGTGATGCCTTCAGGCTATAGTATCTTTTCCAGAATGAGAAAGGTTGCTAAATAAAAACTCCGAATCTTATTTAAACAAACTTGACTAACTCCTCTCTTGTTTTAATCTTCCTGTTATATGTTCTAAAATTTTTGTTATGCTTCAAAAATGCGTTGGATAGCCAGTTAATATATGACTAAAGGTTAAAACCAAGGCTTAATCGGCTGATCCTCATAATTAGAATATGTATATATATTGTAATTTTCTAATTACAATGGTTTATAAAAGCACAATATCACTACACAAAAATTTTCATGTTTCATAACAAAACTGTTCCTCTTCAGGTGATATGTTAAAATAAGTGGTCATTTATTTTAATATATCACCTGAAGAGGAAGAGTTTTCTTCTGAAACATGAAAATTTTTGTGTCGTGATATTCTTTTATAAATCATGGAATAACATTACATTAAGCTCTACTCAGTATCAAGCACTCTTTATAAATGCTTGAACACTTATCTACGTGTTCATTCTTTTTTTTTTCTTTTTTGTAATATAGATAGCAAGGATAGCTCAATAGATAGATAGATAGATAGATAGATAGATAGATAGATAGATAGATAGATGTGTATACACCCTAAAACATGAAAATGTTTACAATTAGAATCCAAATTTAAGAAAATGTTGACATTTCAAATCTTAAAATAATATATTTACAGTTCTAGACTTTGTATAGCCCGGCATTGCTCGGGTGTGATGAAAGCTTTAAAACTAATCCATGGTCCTGGAGCTCAGACTCTTTGGACGTTGGCACAAAAGAATAAAAGCAATACTTGTTTCCAGTTAAAGCGAAACCGTACACTGAAAGAAAAATGAATGGATGTAAGTCAAATTTTGATTTCCTGGTATCGATATCAAATAAGTTTTTTTCGTCGTAAACTGAATTTTGAGGGCTAAATAAGTCATCTGAGTAAATGGTATCATGGCTGAGACTAAGAACTATAATTATACCTACTTAGAGCCAAACTCGAAGCAAAAACTAAAATAAAGGAGCTGAAAAAATACAGACATACAGGCAGATAAACAGACACACACACAAACATCTTGCCTTATATATATATATATATATGTTATCCATTTTTTTGCACTATTGTAAGAACTGCAACCTTGAAACTTCTGAATATCCTTTCTTATGTCTTTGTCTATGAGTGTATCAAATTTGATTAAAATCGGACCACTCCTTCTATAACCTGATTTTGTCGATTATCGATTTTCGATATTTCTTGGGGGTACCGCGACACAAAACCTAGCTAAGAACACTCGCAGACGCTTATAATACAACTGTGTAAATTTTCAAGAAAATCGGTTCAGCCGTTTTGGAGTCTATAGGTAACGGGTACACACAGACACACACACACACACACACATACACACACAGACAAAGTTCCATTTATAAATAAGTTTAGATTAGATAAAATTAACAAAAAATGAATTTTACACAAAGATGGCTTTTGGAAAACAATTTCTTTTCCCCCACACACGCATACATGTGTGTGGGGTGTGTGGGGGTGTGGGGAGTGTTAATGCAATTCATGGAGTCTTTATTATTTCTTACTATAAACTTTAATCTATGGTGGGCAAAAGTGTCTAGGTAGATAATCTCCGTTTTAAAAGAATAATGTCATTTGCCCGTTGAGCATCAATGTGAAGAGGTTGTTTGGGGTTCCATTCCTAGAACGAACAGCATAGAGCTGGCCATAGTAAAAAGCATGAGGTCAGGCACAAGTCAGCGATTTTGACAGATTGTCTTTCTCTGTTGCTCAGATGTCAAAGACCCCCAAACGCACATATACATTATATACACTTTTATGGAAGTCGGCCTTATAAAAAGAGGCTTAACAGAACTGGACATGTCAACTGTCACACTGTTTCGTTCTCCTCTTACCATAATCCTCCCTATTGGCTGGGGCTTCAGAATACGCTGACTGCATCTCTGTAAAGAGATACCCACCTAAATGCGGCGTCCTGGGTATGACGATAAACTACAACCGGGTCCTGGGTTTGACGATAAACTGCGTCCGGCAGCAAGATTGGGTGGTTTTGAGAAGCATGGAACCACCTCTTAATTGTTGTTGTTCCCAGGTTCACTCTGACCTGGGTGATAGCACCTATTAGGGTCTTAGCTATGGGCAAATAGTTAACCCCTAAACTATGGTAAAAACACTAGGACAGCATAAAAATAGATTTTGACAGTGAAAATTCAGCAATACTTTTTGGGAGAGAAAATATTACCAGCAATAGATTTTTGAAGGAAAAAATATTGCCAGCATGAAGAAAAAATATTACCAACAATACATTTTTTAAGAAAGAAAAAAAGAAAATATTAACAGCAATATATTTTTTAAGAAAAAATACATATACCAGTAATACATCTGACTCTCGACAAACCCACTTTACAAAAATATGTCAATGAAACCTGATTTACAAACTGATTTCTTACAAAGAGTACATAGTCTATTCATATGAATCTATTGTGAAAAATATTTTCAGTATTAAACAACCTATTGAGGTTGCTATGCCGTAAAACAAAATGAACCAAACTTTTTTTTTTTCATTTTAAAGAAACTTTAAAAAAATACAAAACCAGAAATCTTGAGTTTTCTAAAAAAAAAAAACTTCATCAAAATCTGACTAAATCAACCTTCTCATTATAACTGAACATTTTAAAAAATGCCCTAAAAACCCACTTTTGGGTATTAAATAACCCATAGACGTTGATATGCCGTTAAACTGAATTCAAACTCAAACTCTTACCATAATGCTAAAGAAAAACCGGACACTACGCATTATAAAATGAAACCGACTTTACTGATAGCTAAGAAAGAACTTTTTAGCTCGATTCTATCTTGTACACTATTTTTTATCAAACTATTCCAGTTATAAAAAGCTAGTAATGCAAGAAAATAAATTGTGAAACGTCGATATACCTCTTTTTGCTTATCCAACTAGAAATATCTTGAAATCTCAACATGTCTACAGTATTTACATTATTCGGACTATTGTCCTCATCTTTGTTGCCATTTGTACGACGTTTCGGCCGTTATACGCTCTGGTCTTCTTCAGGTGCTAGAAATTTCGAACCGAACCCTTTATTACAATCACTGGGGCACATCATTCTAATTCCTTTGCCTAAAGGCTTCGGTTCAAAATTCCTAGCACCTGAAGAAGGCCAGAGCGTACAACGTCCGAAACGTCGTACAAATGGCAACAAAAATGAGGACAATAGTCCGAATACTGTAAATACTGCCTCATCTCAAAAAATGGAGGATCGATTTACTATAACGTTATATGAAAAACTGAGCCCACCCCACACTAAAATTGTTTAAATATTGAAATTTTTCCAATTATTATTTTTTTGTTTTGTTCTGGTTTTTTTTTTTTGTTTTTTTTTTGTTTTTTTTTTTGTTTTTTTTTGTCAGTCGGAAAGTTTATGGCGTAATCGATAAGACTGCACTGAAAACAGTAAAAAAGAATGAAAAACAACAAATTTAAAGGTGGTGGTAGTCTCGTTCAGGTCCGCCTCACTTTCATCATATGCTTAGGTTTTATTCCAATTCTAATAATCACTTAAACATTGCCGAAGAGTAAAGTCAATTAAAAAAGCGGTGTCATGGGAAAAAAATCCTTTTAACACTACATCTTATTGCGTGCATGTTTTTTAATCGGTATCCCCCTCCCCCATGCAACGCAGTAAACCCACAAAGACACAAGGGGTTAATGGATGTGGAAGAATTAGGAACAGAAACATTAATAATGAGCAGGAAGAGAAAAGAGTACCCAGGAAGAACTGTTGAATAGCTAGCGATTTATATTGCATTTAAATTTTTGCAGATTAATATGAGTTCCACAAGCGAGAAATGCGAGAAAAGAAACTGTTAGCATTGATAGTTACATATTGCCAGCTCAACTGGAAATTGACGAGATCTCGACACCAGTCTAATACTGCGTTTAAGTTCAAAATGTCCAGGTACCATAGCAAAGAATTCACCCAAACAATTACCATGAAAGTATTTTTAGAAAAGATACAGAGAGGCAGCTTACCGTTAATGTTTGTCCATGTTTACCAAAATACCGACTTGGCAGACCGGCTGCAGTCACTCTCTCACCGGCGTGACGTGGCTTCCCTGTGCCTCTTCTATAAATACTTTCACGGCTTCTACTCCGATGAACTTAGATCACTGGTGCCCCCTAGGTACGAATTTGCACGAGATACTAGATTAGCAACTAGGTCGCACCCTTTTACAGTGAAATCGATAAAATGTAACCGCAATTTCTACTCCAACAGCTTCTTTTCTCGCACTTCCCGCCTATGGAATTCACTTCCACATACTTGCTTCCCCGACAGCTACAATCTCCAGGAGTTTAAATGTAAGGTCAATAGACACCTCCTAACACACTAACTTGCATCCATTCTCTCAAACACTCTTCCCACCTACATCCTTACCCGTCTATCACCCTCCTTCTGACATTTCCTATTTCTAACCACTCTCTCATCACCTTCCCCTATGTAACCCCCTGCGCAATAGTGGCATTGGAATGCCTTGCTTGGAGTGAAATGATTTTTTTTAAAAAGTCTCTAGTCATACGGTTGATAGCCAGGGCACCTCGAGGTGGTGTAATGGTTAGCAGGCTTGTCTCGCAAAATGGAAACAAAAAGGAAATTAATACTGAGCATCAGGAAGAGACAGCTGAAGTTCCTGGGACATCCAATGAGGAAGGAGGGCTTGGAGAACCTGATACTAACAGGCCAGATAGAAGGAAAAGGAGACAGGGAAAAGCAACGGATAACATATTTCAAGGACCTAATCAGGTGGATGACGGAACGAGGGTTGCATGGTGTAACAGGAGAAAGCGTGCTCAGAGCCACCAGGGACAGGGAAACGTGGAAGGCCATGATCGCCTACGTCCTGAAGGGACAGGGCACATAGAAGAAGAAGAAGAAGTGAGTTCGATCCTCCCTGCGTGTCTCTTACTTTCGGCCTTGTGCCGCATTTTAGCTACGCCTTAGAAAATCACCATGTGGTTCACAGCTGGACTCTTCTTTCTGAAGTTCTTTTTTCTACATCAGTATTGCATCCAATGCGCGATTATTATTATTATTATTATTATTATTATTATTATTATTAGTGATAGTAGTAGTAGCAGTAGTAGTAGTAGTAGTAGTAGTAGTAGTAGCAGCAGCATTGAACTTAGAAAGAAAGTCGAAATCTCACCGATTCGCGATTGAAAAAAAGTGCAGTCCTTTAATAGCCTTTTCAGACAATTGGAAATATCTTTTTGATGCTATACCAAAACTCCACAGAAATAAACAATATATATATATATATATATAACCAGGGAAAAGGCAGTGCATCTTGTTATATCTATCTATCTATAGATAGATAGATAGATATTATTTGCTTTTCCCTGGTTATTCTCTCATTCGGTGCAAAGCGTACACGAACGTTTCCTGATATAATGATATTCGGGCTAACTTCATTTAACACACTGAAGTTGTAACGATGTCCCCAGAGTTGTTCAGGGAACTTGTCTTTTTTTTTCTTTTCGTTTTACGTTTTTTCTTCTTTTTTTTTAAGGGTGCAGTCTTTTAATAGCGCTTTCAGATAATTGCGTACACCCTCTTTGATACTAAACCAAACCTTTACAAGTGGTCCTTTCTTGAAGATCAAACGCAGCTTTCATAATGAAAGGATAAAAAAAATGATCAAAATGCTTTTGTTTTTTCCCTGCTTAGTCTCTTGCTCGGTGCAAAATGTATACCAAAGTTTTCTTGAGGGAATTATAACTTTAGTTCTAGTTTCACGAAGATACTAAAGTTATCACAAGGATATGTACGGGCTACATTTATCTTTTTCTTTTTTTCTTTTTTTCTTTTTTTCTTAGAAAGACTACTGTTAAATAATATTTAAGACCCTGCTGTTTTGGCAAGTATTATATTTGGTACGTTGATAATGATTTTTTTTTCAGATTCATAATTAGCACTGTGGTCACATGAATAACGAAAAGACATTTGCCTGAAGACTACAGATTATAGGTAGAAATTATTCTCCATACTTCACTATATCTGAAATTCTTGGGCCAGTTCTTGGAATTTTACCTTTCTTTCTTATTCTTTTCGTTTATATTCTTTTAAACATCGCAATTCTTTAAATCGTGTAACAGTTTTTAACACTGTGTGTGTGTGTGTGCGTGTGTGTGTGTGTGTGCGTGTGTGTGTTTAAGTAGAATATCTTCATTCAAATATTTTTCATTTAACAATATAGACATATTCTTTATTTTTATAATAATCCTTTCTAGTATTCTAATCGGTTACTTGATGCTAAGATGAAATTCATCAAGAAAGGTCTGTACTTTTTCTTTACCCAAGTACTTTCGATCTCCCTTAAGTTTATCTTCAGGGGCGAAGTACAAAAGCCAATCTTATTGTAACTGCGATTGTTGTGATGGTTATTTTTTTTTTAAATCATGCAGGAACGCGCTCTGTTATAATTATTTTAAAATTTATCCGTTGTAGTTTTGGAATCTTTTGCCAAAAAGGGTTCCAATATAAGGCAGATAACAAGAAAATGCAAAATAACATTAAATGTAGGTTGCTATGACACTTCAACACGTTGCTAGGACACTTGTAATAAATTTTACTGAGCGTTGGTTGATTGCATTTTATATACAGGGCCTCGAGAATTTGAAGTTTTTGCTTATTTTCGTGTTGTAGTATACTGGTGTTGTAAACAAATATTTTACCATGACAATATATATATATATATATATATATATATATATATATATATACATATTGTCATGGGCCCTTACCTGTAACTCCAGAATGAACTCTTCCTAACTCTTCATATATACTATGCCTCTTAAGAGAGAGAGAGTCGAGTTGGTAGCAGTTCACTCCGAACCGGACTGACAGTCATACTAACACCTTCCACATTTTGTATTGTTATTTCTTGTTAATATATATTTGTTATTTCTAACCTTGTGGTCGTGTTGGTCTTTTCGGACCTTAACCTGGTTCATAACACACACACACACACACACACATATATGTATATATATATACACAAATATAAAGAACATTGAATAAAATTGCACTGTTCAAAACATTAATTTAAAATAGACCTCAATATAAAAATAGAACAGTTAATATTTATTATTTAACTGTTATATTAGAACACGTAAAAAACTGTGTATGTGATTTCATTTAAAAAGGCTAAAAAATTCGAGGTGCAACATTTTAACTCCGTGTTAATATCTGTCGGAATCTAATTTGAATCCTCCTCTTTCGCTATTTTCATTGGCTTACTCTTCTCAACATCTCTCTTTTTTGTTTTTTTGTTTTGTTTTTTTTAGTTTCCACTTTTGTATTTGCGTAATTTGTTTTTTATACTTCTCTCCTTTTTGCCTTTTTTTCTCTCTATTCTCTCTATAGTAAAGTTTTTTCTTATGCTTTCTTTTTTACTCCTTTCTTTTTCTTCTCTTGAATTCTTTTTTCTCTTTTTCTTTTACTTTCCTTTTTCCTTTTTTTTTATTAAACCCTTTTACCTTGCACAGAAAAATTTTCCAAAAATGGAAAGTGAAGTGATGTTTTCATAAAAAGAAATTTTTAAATAAAAGCGTTTATTACCATCATTGTTAAGTACCTGATGAGACATTGTTCTTTCAATGTTGAAACAAAATGTACAAATTTGTAGTAGCTTTTTAGATGTTACAATTTAACAGTGGATGTGCGTCCCTCCAGTTATGGGTTAAATAATAGGACAGATTGGGTTCTGTAGCGTGTATCACGTATGGCACTTAACTGACTGATTGAATTTAACAGTTAAATTAATGTGTGTGTGTGTGTGTGTGTGTGTGTGTGTGTGTGTGTGTGTGTGTGTGTTGATTTAATGGATTTATTTATTAAACCGACATTCTTATTGGCTGTTATAACTCGCTATTAACACTTATAATACTTAATACTTATGCCTCGACTGACTCTAACGGTAATCTAACGAACACTCTATCATATTTGCCCGTAGTCACCCCATTGAGACGGGATGTGTCACAAGGTCGGGTTTAAGTTGGGTAACCCGAGGGTGTACGCTCGAGCTAAGGGTTAAAATTTACCTAGCCCCCGCAACAGCGAATACGGGAACTTTGCATTATTTATTTTTCTCAGCCGAGTTTTCGTTCGTAGAGGGAGCCCAGAGTGAGTAGTACTCTGCCCGAAGACAGAGAGCGTGACTGTATTTACTAGCCTTCCCACGCAAGGCTGGATGTGACACATGGTCATTTTATTGTGGGTATTCCCGGCCAGCGTGACTGAAAATTTCGAGTTCTCGCGGAACTCTGCATATCTACCCAAAGTCTCTCCGTTGAGACGGGATCTAGCACAAGGTTCGGAACCAGAATGTGGACACTTGAGCCTAGCATCAAAACTTGCCCAACCTTTGCATACGCGGGATCTTTCACTAAGCTTGTCTTTTTTTAGACTAATCTCAGTTCGTAGACCGAGCCACGACTGAATCGCTCTCTGCTGGAAGACAGAGAGCTTGTCAGGAGCTTAAGGTTCGAGAGGAACACTGAGTATTAGTCTTAGTCACCCTACTGGGACGAGATCTGACGCAAAGTCGGGAATTTAATACTTTAGTAGTTGTTTATAAATTTATGAATGAAAAATTGTTTTCGTATTTATTTCTTTACTAGCCCCGAAATAGCCCGGCGTTGCTCGGGTGTAATGAAAGCTTATATATATATATATATATATATATATATATATATATATATATATATATATATATTATCGATTTTCTGCACTATTGTAAGAACTGCAACCTTGAAACTTCTGAATATCCTTTCTTATGTCTTTGTCTATGAGTGTATCAAATTTGATCAAAATCGGACCACTCCTTCTATAACCCGATTTTTTCGATTGTCGATTTTCGATATTTATCGGGGGTAGCTCGACATAAAACCTAGCTAAGAACACTCGCAGACGCTTATAGTACAACTGTGTAAATTTTCAAGAAAATCGGTTCAGCCGTTTCGGAGTCTATAGGTAACGGACACACACACACATACACACACAGACAAAATTCCATTTATAAATAAGTTTAGATGGTTTACATATTTTAATAATTTAGTCAATGTTTATAAATTTATGAATGAAAAAATTGTTTTCGTATTTATTTTTTTATCAATTACCAAATAAATATTGCATTTCATTAATTTGAATAAAAATTCTATTAGTTTTTAGAATGTAACAACAGAACAAACTAAGACCATTTCAGATATACAGGAAATTTTCGTACGATTACCGAGGTTAAGCAACGTCGAGCCTAGTGAGTACTTTGATAAGTGACCACTTGGGGTTACCATGCGCCCTAAGTTTGGATGTGCCTGTGTTTTAATGGATAATAGCTTGTAATTGTTAATCGGAGAGCCGAGTTCCAATTCGCCTTTGGTTTTGTTATATTAACTCACGCACAAATATCATTGGGGAAAAGTATAAATCTACCTCTTCTCCAAAGCTATGGGTTAATTAGTAAGACTTGTATGACTAAATCATTAATATCTCGACCGGCCAAAAAAAATCTTACAATCTAAAAATATTTTCTGGCTTTAAATAGCCTGCAAGGGGTCGATAAGCCGTAGAAAACAAATCACTCAATCTATACAGCAATCAAATAATTTGGTGATTACTGACAAGGCTCGACTTTGCTTCACTTGGATGATAGTTTCAGCCTGATATAGCTGTAAACCTAGCAATGTCAAATCTCTTATATGGCATCGAAATGGAAAAATAAGTTGAGCCGACAAAGATGTGATTCTTCTGACGAATGTTGAGAATTACATGGGTAATATTTGATAAATGAGAAAGTGTTAATGAGAATATGAATGTAAAAAAAATTGCTCTTAACAATCAGAAAGTGACAGCTGAAATATCTGAGTAAATAAGGCTCGGAAAATTCAACACTCATGGGGTCTATTGAAGGAAAAAGATACAAGAGAAAATAGCAACTTTGAGTCATTCTTCTTCTGCTTCTTCTTCGTCTTCTATGTGCCATGTTCCTTTCAGGAACGTAGGCGATCATGGCTGTCCATCTACCTGTTATCTGTTATCCACCTCCTCAGACCATTCAAATATGTTATCCGCTGCTTTAATCGTAATTATATATACATTTATACAGAATAAGAAGAACTTATAACTTTAGTAATGTAATAGACTGTTAGTATCATGTTCTCCAAGCCCTCCTTCCTCATCACATGTTCCAAAAACTTCAGCTGTCTCTTCCTGATGCTCAGTAATTATTTCTTTTCGTTGCCATTCTTCCCAACACCTCATCATTGCTCACATGCTCGGTCCATGATATCCGCAGCATCCTTCTGTAGAACTACATTTCAGCTGCTTCAAGTTTTTCCTTCATCTTTGATGATATTGTCCAGAATTTACTGCCATACTGAAGAACTGACATCACATAGCAATCCTATACTATCTTAGCACACTAAATGCGACAAAGACAAAGATGAAAATGAGAACGGGCTAAATAGAGCAAAAAAAAAAAAAACGACAGAAAGCTGTGGAATGTTATAATCTTCCCTGCCTGGAAAATACAAAGAGAGATTAGATTTTATTACAAATATTATCTGTGCACTACAAAGCCTGATACCTCCAAAAACAAACAAAAAAAAAACGAACAAACATATATTTTCTCTTTTCTCTTTCAATGTACAAAACACGTGCTTATTTTTTTTAAGAATGTGAATTGCAATTACTCACCTGTTCATTAACGAGACTTTTTTTTTAATTATGCCTGAAACCAGGAACTGAACCCGTTTTCAGTTGCATAGAGAAATCCACCATATTTAGAACTCTCGGCTACAGAAAACTTCACAGCCGCAGATCTTTCAATTACCTTTTTAAGGAATGAATTCAAATAACTTAAATATTATGACAGCCCACTTCTTCTTCTTCTAATTCTATGTGCCCTGTCCCTTCAGGACGTAGGCGATCATGGCTCTCCACGTCTCCCTATCCCTTTGTGACTCTTAGTATGTTTGCTCCTGTTGCTCCTGGCAACCCCCGTTCCGTCATCCACCTGATCAGTCCCTACAAATATGTTATCCGCTGCCTTCCTCTGTCTCTCCTTCCTTCTATCTGTCCAGTCAGTATCAGGTTCTCCAGGCTCTCCTTCCTCATTGCATGTCCCAGGAACTTCAGTTGTCTTTTCCTTGATGCTCAGCATCAATTTCCTTTTTGTTGCCATTCTTTCTAACACCTCGTCGTTGCTTGTATGCTCAGTCCACGATATCCGTAGCATCCTTCTGTAGAACCACATTTCGGCCGCTTCCAGTTTTGTCCTCATTTTCGATTATATTGTCCAGCATTCACAGCCGTATTGAAGAACTGACATCACGTAGCAATCTAGAACTCTTTTCTTCGTTTCTATTGAGATTTTCCTGTGTGTTATTATTTTGCTCATCTTCTGGAACGCGTCCTTTGCCATGCCAATTCGCCTTCGGATCTCCGTGTCGCACTTTCCATCTCCTGTTAGAACACTTCCTAGGTACTTAAATTCTTGTACTTGTTTGATTCTGTTATTCTCCACCTGTATTTGGCATTTTGGATTGTATCTTTTGCTGATGATCATGCACTCAGTTTTCTTAAAGTTTATTTGTAGTCCCTTCTTGTCACTCTCCACTGCTACTTTCTGTATGAGGTCTTGTAGTTTCCTTTCCGTGTCCGCAATCAGCACTGTATCGTCCGCATATCTTATGTTGTTCAGATTGTGGCCTCCAATAACAAATCCTGGCGTGTCATCTAGGGTCCTCAAAATATTCTCGCTGTATAGGTTGAACAAATCCGGTGAAAAGACACCCGTCTCTTCCCTCCAGCTATGCATCAAATAACAGACAGCCCACATCTGCTCGAAATTCTGTGTATCCTAAATTTACTTTCGTATCAGAAATGTACACAAAGTAATTTATAAGGAATTAATGAAATTTTACTTTTAATCGGATATTATTTCTGATTACTTAAACGTTATAATTTAGAGGATACACGTGTTTGGAGTAAACATTCCGTTTTGTTCAAACAGTATAAATTACATGCTGTTCATTCGAGAATCTTGCTGAAATATGACATTTTCGTTGCACACTTCTTATACATAATTAACTAAAAAAACGTATTCTGATGTTATTTGATTTGCGCTAAAGTTTTTCACTTGTAACAGTACGAAAAGTTACCAAAACTATTGTGAAAACTTTGGAGATGAGCTGTTAGTTTGGGAAAACAATTGATTGAATCCTTACTGTAACACGAAAACAATTCATTAAAAAGTTATCTAAACTTATTTATAAATAGAACTTTGTGTGTGTGTGTGTGTGTGTGTGTGTGTGTGTGTGTGTGTGTGTGTGTGTGTGTTCGTTACCTAGAGACTCCGAAACGGCTAAACCGATTTTCTTGAAAATTTACACAGTTGTAATATAAGCGTCTGTGAGTGTTCTTAGCTAGGTTTTGTGTCGAGGTACTCCCGATAAATATCGATAATCGAAAAAGTCGGGTTATAGAAGGAATGGTCCGATTTTAATCAAATTTGATACACTCATAGACAAAGACATAAGAAACGATATTTAGAACTTTCAAGGTTGCAGTTCTTACAATAGTGCAGAAAATTTGATATCGATACCAGGAAATCAAAATTTGACTTACATGCATTCATTTTTCTTTCAGTCTACGGTTTTGCTTTAACTGGAAAAAAAACTATTGCTTTTTAGTCTTTCGTGCCAACGTCCAAAGAGTCTGAGCGCCAGGACCATGGATCAGTTTTAAAGCTTTCATTACACCCGAGCAACGCCGGGCTATAATGCTAGTAGGAACATAGAAAATTAGTTGCAACGTTACAGTAACAGAACACAAGTGATTGCAACGTTAATGGAGCATGAATCTTTAAAATAAGATGAAAACAACTGATTGCGAACGTTGGAGTGACACAAAACCGATTAGTCGCAACATTAACGTAACAGGAAAACAACTGGTTGCAACGTTAATAGAACACGAAAACAATTGATTGCAACGTTAATAGAACACGATAACAATTGATTGCAACGTTAATAGAACACGATAACAATTGATTGCAACGTTAATAGAACACGATAACAATTGATTGCAACGTTAATAGAACACGATAACAATTGATTGCAACGTTAATAGAACACGAAAACAATTGATTGCAGCGTTAAATAGAACACGAAAACAATTGATTGCAACGTTAATAGAACACGAAAACAATTGATTGCAACGTTAATAGAACACGAAAACAATTGATTGCAACGTTAATAGAACACGAAAACAATTGATTGCAGCGTTAAATAGAACACGAAAACAATTGATTGCAACGTTAATAGAACACGAAAACAATTGATTGCAACGTTAATAGAACACGAAAACAATTGATTGCAACGTTAATAGAACACGATAACAATTGATTGCAACGTTAATAGAACACGATAACAATTGATTGCAACGTTAATAGAACACGAAAACAATTGATTGCAACGTTAATAGAACACGAAAACAATTGATTGCAACGTTAATAGAACACAATAACAATTGATTGCAACGTTAATAGAACACAAAAACAATTGATTGCAACGTTAAATAGAACACGATAACAATTGATTGCAACGTTAATAGAACATGAAAACAATTGATTGCAACGTTAATAGAACACGAAAACAATTGATTGCAACGTTAATAGAACACGATGACAATAGATTGCAACGTTAATAGAACACGAAAACAATTGATTGCAACGTTAATAGAACACGAAAACAATTGATTGCAACGTTAATAGAACACGAAAACAATTGATTGCAACGTTAATAGAACACAATAACAATTGATTGCAACGTTAATAGAACACAAAAACAATTGATTGCAACGTTAAATAGAACACGATAACAATTGGTTGCAACGTTAATAGAACACGATAACAATTGATTGCAACGTTAATAGAACACGAAAACAATTGATTGCAGCGTTAAATAGAACACGAAAACAATTGATTGCAACGTTAATAGAACACGAAAACAATTGATTGCAACGTTAATAGAACACGAAAACAATTGATTGCAACGCTAATAGAACACGATAGCAATAGATTGCAACGTTAATAGAACACGAAAACAATTGATTGCAACGTTAATAGAACACGAAAACAATTGATTGCAACGTTAATAGAACACAATAACAATTGATTGCAACGTTAATAGAACACAAAAACAGTTGATTGCAACGTTAAATAGAACACGATAACAATTGATTGCAACGTTAATAGAACACGAAAACAATTGATTGCAGCGTTAAATAGAACACGAAAACAATTGATTGCAACGTTAATAGAACACGAAAACAATTGATTGCAACGTTAATAGAACACGAAAACAATTGATTGCAACGTTAATAGAACACGATGACAATAGATTGCAACGTTAATAGAACACGAAAACAATTGATTGCAACGTTAATAGAACACGAAAACAATTGATTGCAACGTTAATAGAACACGAAAACAATTGATTGCAACGTTAATAGAACACAATAACAATTGATTGCAACGTTAATAGAACACAAAAACAATTGATTGCAACGTTAAATAGAACACGATAACAATTGATTGCAACGTTAATAGAACACGATAACAATTGATTGCAACCTTAATAGAACACGAAAACAATTGATTGCAACGTTAATAGAACACGAAAACAATTGATTGCAACGTTAATAGAACACAATAACAATTGATTGCAACGTTAATAGAACTCAAAAACAATTGATTGCAACGTTAAATAGAACACGATAACAATTGATTGCAACGTTAAATAGAACACGATAACAATTGATTGCAACGTTAATAGAACACGATAACAATTGATCGCAACGTTAATAGAACACGATAACAATTGAGTGCAACTTTAATAGAACACGAAAACAATTGATTGCAACGTTAATAGAACACGATAACAATTGATTGCAACGTTGATAGAACACGAAAACAATTGATTGCAACGTTAAATAGAACACGATAACAATTGATTGCAACGTTAATAGAACACGATAACAATTGATTGCAACCTTAATAGAACACGATAACAATTGATTGCAACGTTAATAGAACACGTTAACAATTGATTGCAACGTTAATAGAACACGATAACAATTGATTGCAACGTTAATAGAACACGATAACAATTGATTGCAACGTTAATAGAACACGATAACAATTGATTGTAACGTTAATAGAACACGATAACAATTGATTGCAACGTTAAATAGAACACGATAACAATTGATTGCAACGTTAATAGAACACGAAAACAATTGATTGCAACGTTAATAGAACACGAAAACAATTGATTGCAACGTTAATAGAACACGAAAACAATTGATTGCAACGTTAAATAGAACACGAAAGCAAATGATTGCGACGTAAATAGAACACGATAGCAATTGATTGCAACGTTAATAGAACACGAAAACAATTGATTGCAACGTTAATAGAACACGAAAACAATTGATTGCAACGTTAATAGAACACGATAACAATTGATTGCAACGTTAATAGAACACGATAACAATTGATTGCAACGTTAATAGAACACGATAACAATTGATTGCAACGTTAATAGAACACGAAAACAATTGATTGCAACGTTAAATAGAACACGAAAGCAAATGATTGCGACGTAAATAGAAAACGATAACAATTGATTGCAACGTTAATAGAACACGAAAACAATTGATTGCAACGTTAATAGAACACGAAAACAATTGATTGCAACGTTAATAGAACACGAAAACAATTGATTGCAACGTTAATAGAACGCGATAAGAATTGATTGCAACGTTAATAGAACACGAAAACAATTGATTGCAACGTTAATAGAACACGATAACAATTGATTGCAACGTTAATAGAACACGATAACAATTGATTGCAACATTAATAGAACACGAAAACAATTGATTGCAACGTTAAAGTAACAGAGAAATTAATCGCAACATTAACATACCAGGAAAACAATTGGTTACAACTTAACTGTAACAGAAAAACAATTGCTAAAACGTTACTGTAACATAAAAGCTATTGGTTGAAACGTTACAGTAACATTGAAATCATCCACTTTCCTAAATTTTGTATAGCTTTCGCTATTGCCAATTTACCTTCGGATTCAGCATTTTATTGCCATGAACGTTTTAACGTCCGTTGGACCTATACTTCAAGTGTTACTTTAATTGTAAAACCGTTATTGATATGTGTATATATAAAATGTTATTATTCAACTCAATTTGCTTTCTTGACTTATAATCATTTTATGACTTATAGTTGGCTATCTACAACGACGCCAAATTCTGTCAATCTTCAACAATACACAACTACCCTTCACTAGAACGGACTCTCCACTATAAACGAGAAAAGAAAGGATAACCCGCTATAGTTTCACACTTTCCAAGATGTTAAAACTTGTGTCCCTGCTTGAGTTTGACATGTCAGAAGAAAGTGGCACAAGAAGTTCGAAAGAAATAACGCTATTTTTATTATCATTATGTTGTCATTTTTCATCATATTTCGATTTCTGCTATGGTCGCACTACCAACCAAGTCTGCGGGAAAACCTAAGGCAGGTCGTGACGTGTTGTTATGGCTCCATTTCATGTTTTTTCTATCTTCCCCATCATTCCTAGCGTTACATAGACAAAGTTCTCCTAAGTGTGTGGGCTGTACTTAATAAGACAATTTTTTGTATATCTCTTGAGCTGGGGTTTCAAGGGATTCTTTCAATGTGTTGTTTTGTTCCATTTTTTATCATTCCAAGTGCACCTACTATCACTGGCACAACTCTCGTTTTAAATTTCCACATTTTTTCTATTATTATTATTATTATTATTATTATTATTATTTTATTTTTACTTCACAAACCAAACGAACACTTCGGCAATCCTAGATCCCACTGTATCTCAATTTATTAACATCTGGTGTTCTGTCTTTATTTATCTATTTAGTTTGTCTGCATCTATCTCATTGTGTTCCTTCCTTCCTTCCTTCCTTCCTTCCTTCCTTCCTTCCTTCCTTCCAATCTATCTGTCTATCTATCTATCTCATTCTGTTCTTATCTTACTATCTGTCTAGCTATTTTAATTTATTGCTTGAAAGTTTTCATTCTGTTTTCATTCTATTCCCTATCTATCTATCTATCTATCTATCTATCTATCTATCTATCTATCTCTGTTCGCATCTATTTAGCTAGCTCACTATCCCAGTCTGTTCATGTCTGTCTGTCTGTCTGTCTGTCTAATAGATACATCTGTTGACAGACATCCAAGTCTTCCCATAATTCTGCCGAACATTACATTTGGTAATAAGAAGCACGACGGGTCTATTACAGAACAGAACTAAAGTGTAGCGCTTTTTTACGAAAATAATTTTTTGTGCGGGGTCAACGAAGGTCAGTACCACCGTGTGTTGCTTTCTGCCTGTCAATCAAGCAGAACTGTTTCATTTTTCTTTCTTTCTTTCTTTCCTTTTTTTTTTTTTTTTTTTTTAGTAGAGAAGAGAATCTCGACACACGAGACGCACACTCCCTTGCAGCTCCCAGCCCTGCATTAACTCCAGGAAAAAGGATGATTCGTAAATGTTGCGCTTAGGCGGTCAGGGTAGGGACCGCTTGTCACAGATGACTAAAATGTGAGCGTATCAAGTAATTGTATATTGAGTCAGATTCTTGTTTGGTTTTATTTTGTTTTGTTTTTTTAGTTCCTTTCTGATTTTTCTTTCTTTCTTTTTAAGAAGGAAAACGATTTCGTAAAAGGGTAAATGAAGCATGAGCCATCTCTCTTTCGAAAGACCTTGAAATTGTCTAATTTGAATACCATTTTGCAAGGACTAAAAGTCCTAGGTTAAAACAAAGATAAAATGTCATTTCTTTTTTTTACATTCCTATAAGAGGAAATCTTTAAAACTTAACTACAGAGTTCATCTCTTCGAGGTTGTGGGAATAATATTAATAACTAAAAATACCCGAGACTATTTCGCGGTTTTCCTGTTCGGATTTTATGATAAATCCTAATTGGTGCGTTTTATGACAATAAAATATGTATAGATATTCCCCTATCGTATCGTTAAATATTTGAGTTTTAACAGATCTAACAAAATATTAAAATATCAATCATAAATAATAAATGCTGGCCGTTATTTTAAAAAGTAAGAGAGCACAAATGAAAAGATCTGAAATTGTCAATTTTTTCCATTTCCCTGAAACAGACGTTAAACACATCTTCCGTTCTTTCATTTTTTCTTTCTTTCTTTCTTTTTTTCTTTCTTTCTTTCTTTTTTTCTTTCTTTCTTTATTTATTTATTTATTTATTTATTCCTTTTTCACACTAGAATAGATCCAGGATGTTCTTTCCGTCTGAATCCATCCTGCATATATACAAGTCTACCATTCGACCCTGCATGGAGTACTGCTGCCATTTATGGTCAGGCGCCCCTACCGCTCACCTCAGTGTTCTCGACAGGCTCCAAAGGAGAGTTAGTAACATGATAGGTGCTGACTTGGCGGCTCGACTACAGCCACTTCCCCACCGACGAGATGTGGCCTTCCCTTTGTCTGTTCTATAAGTACTTTCATGGCTTCTGCTCAGATGAACTTAAGTCACTGGTGCCTCCTCAACAGGTGTTTACTCGTGCAACCAGAATGGCAACTGGGTGCCACCCATTCACAGTTCGGTTAGCCAAATGCAGACGACAATTCTACTCCTGCAGCGTCTTCTCTCGCACTTCCCGCCAGTGGAACTCGCTCCCATAGTCTTGCTTTCCTGACGGCTACAACCTCTAGAAATTTAAATGCGATGCCAATACTCATCTACTAACCACTTGACTCTAGCCCTTCCCCCACTCCGTATATCTTTCCCTTTCTCTCCCCCCTTGCAACTGTCATCACACCTGCATTTTCATCTTTCTATTACTTCTTTCTAATTGGTTTGTAATCCTCTTCTCTCTCCTCTAATTAATTTTCTTTCAGTTATGTAGCCCCCCCCCCGCACATCAGTGGCATTTACGCCTTGCCCGGGATGAAATGATTAAAAAAAATAAAATAAAATAAAATAAAATAAACTAGCGTCTCTGATATGTCTTTTCCATCTTTCCATACGGTCAAAACGGAATAGTCCATTATTTCGAGGGTATTTGCAGAAGGCGTTAAACTCTTCTCTCTTTCCCTCTTTTTTCATTCATTTTCTCACTGAAACTAAGTGACGCGTCTGATATGTCTTTTCCGTCATTTTTTTTTTTTTTTTCACAGATTCAAAACGGAATAGCCCGTTATTTATGAGGTACTGGCAAGGACACAAAGGCTGTACTAAGAAAAAAACAAGCAGAATTATCATAAGATATACGAAAACCATTTCGTATGAACACCAGGATAGAATCTAAACTTATTCATAAATGGAACTGTGTGTGTGTGTGTGTGTGTGTGTGTGTGTGTGTGTGTGTGTGTGTGTGTCTTCGTTACCTATGAACTCCGAAACGGCTGAACCGATTTACTTGAAAATTTACACAGTTGTACTATAAGCGTCTGCAGAACATCGATAATATATATATATATATATATATATATATATATATATATATATATAAAAGGCAAGATGTTTGTGTGTGTGTCTGTTTATCTGCCTGTATGTCTGTATTTTTTTCAGCCCTTTTATTTAGTTTTTGCTTCGGGTTTGGCTTTAAGTAGGAATAATTGTAGTTCTTAGTCTCAGCCATGATACCATTTACTCAGATGACTTATTTAGCCTTCAAAATTCATTTTACGACGAAAAAAAACTAATTTGATATCGATACCAGGTAATCAAAATTTGACTTACATTCATTCATTTTTCTTTCAGTCTACGGTTTCGCTTTAACAGAAAACAGCTATTGCTTTTTAGTCTTTCGTGCCAACGTCCAAAGAGTCTGAGCTCCAGGACCATGGATTAGTTTTAAAGCTTTCATTACATGGATTAGTTTTAAAGCTTTCATTACACCCGAGCAACTAAATGCTTTTTATGAAACGAAAACGGACTTGTTCAAAATATCTATTTTCTTTATTAATCCAATTGAATAAAAGCCACAGATTGTCCGCAGTTGCCGACTGAGTCAAACAACCATCTTTTGAAATCTCCATTAATTCATCGGCGTTAATTTCTTTTTGACTCAAACATACTAAAAGTAAAACTAAATGCTTTTTTTATATATATAAAACCAGGATAGACTTGCCGAAATATAATTTTCTTTACTATCCCATTGAATAAATCTGGTCACTCCCACGGTGTTCAATTTATAACTTTAACTCGAATACAGTCCTTTGATACTGAGGTGTGAAGAAGTGCCCAGCCGTGAAACCTAAAAGCATTTTCGAGTGCTTTGATGACCCTGAGAGGAATCTAATTTCTCCCTTCCGCCTTTCTTTGTATCTACGTTTCTTCTTTCTTTAATGGTCCTGAGTAAGTCGGGCAATTAACATGGATATCAACACTTAGATCAAACATGGGAAAAGACAAAGAAGAGATTTTATATTGTGGTGATACCGAACAAAGCGAGGGACCGTATGTTTGCACTATCACGACTAGAAAGCAAATGACCAAAACTCGTCGGTGCGCACCCGGCTCCACGCAGATGTTCCGGTAGAAAACTAAAAATTAACTAAATATCATAGTCCAATTCGCGAGCCTACGCGAATTTTATTTATCGGCCAATGGGAAGCCGAGAATCAAATTCGGATGTGAATTCCCAGATGATCTGCTGCGATCCAAAAAGACGAAATAAAAAGCCGATAACAGAAAGCATCGCTAGACAGACCGACACAGACAGGCTCGAGAGAGACGAGTGTAATTAGTATCTCCCTTGACGGACTTCAAGCGAATTACTATGCTCGCCGCCCTTCCCTCTCCTTTTCTTCTTCGCTCTCTCAAAACTACTTACCGACCAAAGGAGCGGATACTTCGAAGACATTCCTAATTTACAACGCTCCCACATTCATACGAACGAATTCTCTTTTCAGCATTTTATTGCCATGAACAATTTAACGTCCGTTGGACCCATATTTAAAGGATTACTTTAATTGTAAAAACCTTAATTGATGTGTGTGTATATATAAAATATTGTTTCTAAACTCAATTAGCCTTTCTTGATTTATAATCTTTTATGGACTTATAGTGGACTATCTACAACGAGGCCAAATTCCGTTAATCTGCAACAACACACAACTACTCTCCACTAGAACGGATAACCCACTATAATATGACTCTATAATACACTTGCCGACTAATCTTAGTGTCCACTGACCTGGTCAGTCAAATTGTGATTATGAACTTTTGGCCCTTAGTGGAAAAGATTAATTCATTTTATTGGACACTAAAATACCTAAAGTGATGTTTTCAATGAGGTGTTCTACATTAGTGTCGTCGGGTGGAAACGGAAAAAAGAGAGCGAATTTAAGCTTCAAGCTGAGGACTTGACCGGTCGGAACGAGAGATCACCCGAGGAACCCACGCGGGCAACTGTTGGTGGCGAGGGACTAGAGATCGGCAGCATCCGGGGAAGAGAGAGGAACCCGATGAACGAAGTCGATCGAAAGCTTAATTCACCCTTGTAAAAATATAGCACAACAATAAAAAAAAACAGAAAAAAAAACATATCTGCAATTTTGAAAGAGTTTTGTTTCTTTCGTTATTTTTACTTGTGAACCAGAGCGACTGGTTCATAAGTAGTCAGCAACACACAAACGGTTTTGAATTCCGTGTTTTCTTTCTCGTCATCGTCGGTTTTATTTCGTATCTGTTGCGGGATCTCCTCTTTTTCTATGATAATGGACTCGACTTGAGTATACATATACTCCTGCCATAGTGAGATACGTCAGTTGCGTTGGAATTATAGTAGGAGTACCGAACTGATCCGTAAGTTACCGAGAGATACCGAAGTTACACATAGAATACCACGTTAGTAGTCTTAGTAGCTCTGAGCTCCACTCAGCCAGAATAATATTACACGGATATACTATTTCCAGCACGGCTTCACTTCAAAGACTTGTATATATATATTCCTTACTAAACGTATTCCTGGATGACTAACCAACGTTCCAGTTTGTATTTTTTACGTTTAATATAACCTATTTTTCTATCTCAAATATCTGTTTTGTTGTTCATTATTTTGTGTGGTTCCTCACCCTTAATCCACAACAGATAGATAGATAGATAGATAGATAGATAGATAGATAGATAGATAGATAGATAGATAGATAGATAATGAGCAGGCTGAACTAGATACATAGATAGATAGATAGATAGATAGATAGATAGATAGATAGATAGATAGATAGATAATGAGCAGGCTGAACTAGATAGATAGATAGATAGATAGATAGATAGATAGATAGATAGATAGATAGATAGATAGATAGATAGATAGGTAGATAGATAGATAGATAGATAGATAGATAGATAGATAGATAGATAGATAGATAGATAATGAGCGAGCTAGACTAGATAGATAGATAGATAGATAGATAGATAGATAGATAGATAGATAGATAGATAGATAGATAATGAGCAGGCTGAACTAGATAGATAGATAGATAGATAGATAGATAGATAGATAGATAGATAGATAGATAGATAATGAACGAGAGAGATTGATAGATAGATAGATAGATAGATAGATAGATAGATAGATAGATAGATAGATAGATAGATAGATAGATAATGAGCAGGCTGAACTAGATAGATAGATAGATAGATAGATAGATAGATAGATAGATAGATAGATAGATAATGAAGGACTAGATAGATAGATAGATAGATAGATAGATAGATAGATAGATAGATAGATAGATAGATAGATAGATAATGAACGAGCTAGACTAGATAGATAGATAGATAGATAGATAGATAGATAGATAGATAGATAATGAACGAATGAACTAGATAGATAGATAGATAGATAGATAGATAGATAGATAGATAGATAGATAGATAGATAGATAGATAATGAGCAGGCTGAACTAGATAGATAGATAGATAGATAGATAGATAGATAGATAGATAGATAGATAGATAGATAATGAGCAGGCTGAACTAGATAGATAGATAGATAGATAGATAGATAGATAGATAGATAGATAGATAGATAGATAATGGTAGGCTGAACTAGATAGATAGATAGATAGATAGATAGATAGATAGATAGATAGATAGATAGATAGATAAATAGATAGATAGATAGATAGATAGATAGATAATGAGCAGGCTGAACTAGATAGATAGATAGATAGATAGATAGATAGATAGATAGATAGATAGATAGATAGATAGATAGATAATAGGCAGGCTGAACTAGATAGATAGATAGATAGATAGATAGATAGATAGATAGATAGATAGATAGATAGATAGATAGGCAGACTGAACTAGATAGATAGATAGATAGATAGATAGATAGATAGATAGATAGATAGATAGATAGATAGATAATGAGCAGGCTGAACTAGATAGATAGATAGATAGATAGATAGATAGATAGATAGATAGATAGATAGATAGATAGATAATGAGCGAGCTGAACTAGATAGATAGATAGATAGATAGATAGATAGATAGATAGATAGATAGATAATGAGCAGGCTGAACTAGATAGATAGATAGATAGATAGATAGATAGATAGATAGATAGATAGATAGATAGATAGATAGATAGATAATGAGCAGGCTGAACTAGATAGATAGATAGATAGATAGATAGATAGATAGATAGATAGATAGATAGATAGATAGATAGATAGATAGATATGAACATAGTGAAGATAGATTATCATTTTGGTGGAGGACGAAGTCGATTTTGTGAAGCCTTTCTTTCTTGTTATTTGATTCTTTTTTTCTCTTCTGATAGCTTCGAAGCTTTGATTTTCGATGACGATGGTACATTCTTGTGCTTGTGTTTTAAACAACTTAAGGCTTGAGTACAGTGGCTTTCAATGTTATTTTAAGTTGGTCTTTGTATCTTTGAAGAGATCAATCACGTTGTCTTTTCCATGAAGTGAGTTAACCGGATAAGATTTAACGTGGAAACCTTGACACTTTCATTCTTGCTACATGACCTGATCATCGAAGACGGTGTTAAATGATCAGTGATTCGATATTTTGGCTGTTGGTTTCTTTCCGGGACTTTGGTGCTGGTTTAATAGTAAATTTATTTGAAGTTCAAGATTGAACGAATTCTTTGTTTCTGGTGAAAGCGTTCTAATTTTTGGATATTACGAAGATATAGAGTTCAGTTTTCGTAACCATATAGCAAAGTTTGATTAGCTTTCCAAATATTCATTCTTCCAAGGATACAAATCAAGGATAGAAAGCCCAGTTCGCTCTGCCATTTAACTTATAGCTGTGAGAGGGCGGAATGAATTCGTATATTTCCCAAAAGTAATTCTGTGAAAGTAAACGCAATGAACTCGATCGGAATTTGAACTCAGCATGCCGATATCACTTTCCGCGCCAATAACTACTACGTCATGGTTAAAGGAAGTAAAACTATCAAAATTATTATTGACAGCTGATCACAAAAAAGATCTACAATCTGTTGTTAAATGGGGAAGGAATAGCTTGTTAATATTAACGCCTTCAAAACGAAACTGCTCTCTTTCAATCGTCAGAGAGAATTCTTTCTGTCTTTCATTAGTATGGCTGATGCTAACCTCCAGGAAAGTAAATGTTTCGTCTTCTCAGGCGAACATTTTCCGTTGACATGAAATGAAAAGATGATATTAAATCAATTGTTAGGTCTGCTGCTATGAAATTTGGTTCACTGTGTCGTACTGGACATTTTTCTAGCCAGAATCGATCTTACAAATCTGTTATTCGTCCGTGCTTCGAATATTGCTCCCACACCTGGTCTAATATTTCTGCTTTATTTAGAGATTACTGATCTAATCTTAGTGCAGAAAATCGATAATATATCTATATAAAAGGCAATATGTTTGTGTGTGTGTCTGTTTATCTGCCTGTATGTCTGTGTTTTTTTTTTTGTTTTTTTTTTGTTTTTTCAGCCCTTTTATTTTAGTTTTTGCTTCGGATTTGTATGTATAATTGTAGTTCTTAGACTCAGCCATGATGCCATTTACCAGGAAATCAAAATTTGACTTACATCCATTTATTTTTTCTGTCTACGGTTTCGCTCTAACTGGAAACAACTATTGCTTTTTAGTCTTTCATGCCAACGTCCAAATAGTCTGAGCTCCAGGACCATCGATTAGTTTTAAAGCTTTTATTACTCCCGAGCAACTCCGGGCTATACTGCTAGTAAAATAAACAAATTGTAATATTATTGATCCTGGTCTGGCATCTCGGCATCAGTCACTTTCCAACAAGCGTGACGTAGTTTCTCTGTGGTTTTTTTCTATAAAATAATTGTTCTGATGAACTTTAATTTATGAATTTAAAGCACAGTGTGGTATGATCTCATCATTTTACAGTTGATTTCACTAGGTGTAACCGTAAGTTCTATGCTAATAGTTTCTTCTCTCAAACGTCTCTCTTGTGGAACTCTTTTCCTGATTTCCCAATCAACATTGATCTTCAAAAATGTAAATGCAATGTCAATCTTTATCTTCTGTCTTCCTAATTCTTGTTCTTTTATTAATCTCTCTCTCTCTCTCTCTCTCTCTCTCTCTCTCTCTCTCTCTATCTGTGTGTGTGTGTGTGTGTGTTTTCTCCATGTTCTCTCATACTTAGTAAACCATCACCTTGCATTTACGTGGCTTTAACGCCTTGCTTTGGGTGAAATAATTTTTTAAAAACTGCTGTGATTTCTCAAAATGTTTGTTTAGCTTTACAGAGTGAAACAGTCCAAACTAGAAAAACTACCAGAATTTATTATAAAAGTATAAAATCTTACATTCTTTTCTTATGTGCTGTGTCTTTTCAGAACGTTGACAATCATAGCTCTCCACAATTTCTCGTCCTTTGTAGCTCTTCATATTTTTTTTTCGTTTTGTTATCTCTCCTTTCCCTTGCTCCGACATCCATTTACTCAAACTCGCTTGGTAGGTTATGCGTTGTTCCCCCACCACCTCTCTCTCTCTCCCTTGCCTTCAATCTGTTCTGCGAGTATTAAATTTTCCAAATTCTCTTTCCTCATTACGCGCTTTAGAAATATCAACTGTCTCTTCCCGATGTTAAGTATAAGTTTCTTTTTTATTTCTACTTTCTCTAAAAACGTCGTCGTATTTTACATGTTCGGTTCATGGTATTCTCAGCATCCTTCTGTAGAAACACAATTCTGTTGCTTCAAGTCTCTGTGATGAGACTGGCATATAACAGGTCTGATATTACATAACAGTTACATAACGACTTTTTTCTGTTCCTTTATACTTTGCTTAGCTTTTGGAAAGCATATTTTTCTTTCCCAGTGCGCCTTCAAATAACTTTCTATAAAAGCCTATCTAACAGTGCAGCTGGGCGTAAAACACGAAATCACAATTGTGAATATATTATACATTCTTCTTCGGTCACTTCGTATGTTAGGGCTTACGGCCATATCACGTTGAATACACCGGTTCTCGCTCGATCACCGAAGTTAAGCAACGTTGAGCCTTGTCAGTACTTAGATGGGTGACCGCTTGGGAATACCAGGTACTGTAAGCGTATAGTGACGGATGTGCGTTGTGGTGCAGTGAATATCGGCTCGGAAAGAGAAATCAGTGAGCCGAGTTCGAATTCCAGTTGAATACCCTGCATTCACTTAAGTACTGGTAACCCTTGGGAAATGTATTAATCCGTCCCTTCCCTCCAGTTATGGGTTAAATAACAAGGGTAGGACTTGGGGACCCTGCTCTTAAAAACAAATCCCAATGAATCGGGAAAAAGAAAAATGTTGTAAAAATAAAAATAACCTTACCTAAAATCATTGTGACCTTAAATGATCCCATAAGGATTGATAGGTCGTTAAGCCTCAAAAACAAACAAATCGTATGTTGGACATATTTCTCTGCTGTTTCAATATTGTTTCTTGTGTTAGCACTTTACCATTACTGATAGAACTAGACCTATTTGATCCAGGATTCTTAATTGAACGCAAAAAACAACTCTAAAAGAACACTCGCTCATATCCCTGAAAGGCATAAAGTGTATCGTTACATTAAACATTCAAGTGGGATTGCTCTTAAGTTAAAAGTTCAATTTGTCTTACACAATTAACTAGCTGTTATCTTTAAGAAGATTAATCTTATACTCTACGTTTCAACCTGCAGTTAAGTAATAAGTGGTGGGGTAGGACTGCACGTATGTGTTCTTGGAAAAGTAATATGTTCATAGGTACATCAATAATTTCCTAGGCCAATGACGAAAAAAGTGTTTAATTTGCGACCATATCACGTTGAAACATCGGTTTCCGTAGTATCACCTAAGTTAAGCAACGTCGAAATTGGTCAGTACCTGGATGGGCGACCGCTTGGAAATACTAGATCCTAAGGCGTGGATGTGAGGATGGTGCAATGGATAGTGGCTCAGAACTGTTAATCGGTCAACCGAGTTCCATTTTCCGTTGCGTTCGTTATATTCACTTACGCACAAATACCCTTGGAAAAGGCAATAAAAGCATCTATTCTTCCAACAATGGGCAATTATTAAAACTTGTATCACTTAATCATTCTTATTCTTACAATCTATTTTTTTTTTTTGCTTTAAATAACATGCAAAGTGCTGATAAGCCGTAGAAAACGAATCAATCAATAAAAATGTTGAACGAAACAAATATTTATATTTCAACATATCTCTCCTGTTGATTTTCTAAATTCAGTAGTAAAATATTATTCATAACAATCATACGCTCTATATTTATAATCGCATATATAAATTCAGCGACAGACTTCCTATATATACAGAGTGCGACAGAAATACCTCTTATGTTTTATACTGTCACCTTTGTGATGTTAGTGAACCTAGTCAAGTGACAATGGTGTCTTCATTTAACTAATGTCTTACTGTTGCATACCTACCTATAAACAGTAATGGCATGTTCCTATTCTTTTAAATACGTTAACACTATTGGAGTAAAGGGAAGAGTAGAGCGGTCATACTTGATCCGAACTCTTTGTCAACTCTGCTTCCGAGCGGAGAGGGACTCATACAAGACTCCGCCGAAGGGTAGAGCCTTAAGCTGGGTCTACGGGATATTTTTGGCTGGTCCAAAGGGCTCGGAATTCCCAAATTAACTGACCTTGTGTCCCATCGGCCTTGGTGGGAAGATGGTAAATCCCAAATGTAGAGCAATCATACTTGATCCGAACTCTTTCTTTGTCAAATCTCTGCTTCCGATCGGAGATGGGACTCAGACGAAGTTCCGCCGAAGAATAGACATTTTGACTGGGCTTAAGGGCTTGGAATACCCACTTTAATTTACCTTGTGTCGCATCTGCCTTGGTGGGAGGGTGGTAAATTCCAAGAGTAGAGTGATTATACTGACTAGTAGTTCACTAGCAGTGTATCTACTTCACGCAGCGTACGAGTCTTGCATTTGTTGATATACTATAATTCCCAACATCCGTTTTGGTGATTACACATGCAGAATATCTCACATTAGCTTAAAAAGGTTTTATTATAATGTTCTACTTTTTATTGGTCCTGGGTAAGGCAATTAACTGCATCCGGCAGCAAGGCCTCTAATTAGGAGGTTATAAGGAGTATGTAACCACCTCTTAATTGCTGCTGTCTATTCAAACTTACTATACAATAATTATCTCCAAATCTGACTCGGTAACTATGAACTCACACCATTTATTAAACTTGGTTTGACATAACAGAAAAAAGTTCGGGGCATCCATTGAGGATCGAACTCACTAAAGTTAGTAATGGTCAAGCTCGCTAATCATTACTTCAAGAAGAGATACCTAAATTGTTGTTATGAGCAAGTTTTGACACGTAAGAAAAGTAGTTATTTCAATTTCGATTTAACAGGGGTTATCAGATCTTTTTTTATTACTGTTTCACCACTGTGAGCGGCAGGTAAGTTAATTTAAAATATTATTTACGGTTACTTTCAAGAATGAATTCATATAAAAATGATAAATTTTGCATTGTAGAATGGAAATATATTGAAATAAGTATTCCAATTATGAATCTCCACAAGCAAAATATGAAATTTATTACTGTATTCGGTAAGTGTTTTTTTTTAATCATGTCACCCCAAGCAAGGCATTCCACTGCCACTATAGTGCAGGGGGTTACACAGGGCGATAGACGAGTTAGGATATACATAGGGGGAGAGTTGGAGAGAATGGGAAGGGTTAGTGTGTTAGGAGGTGTCTATTGACCTTACATTTAAACTCCTGGAGATTATAGCCGTCGGGAAAGCAAGAAAGCGGAAGAGAATTCCACAGGCGGGAAGTGCGAGAAAAGAAGCTGTTAGAGTAGAAATTGCGGTTACATTTCATCGGTTTCACTGTAAAAGGGTGGGACCTAATTGCCAATCTAGTATCTCGTGCAAACTCACACCTAGAGGGCACCAGTGATTTAAGTTCATCAGAGCAGAAGCAATGAAAGCATTTATAGAAGAGGCACAGGGAAGCCACGTCACGCCGGTGGGAGAGTGACTGCAGGCGGTCAGCTAAGTCGGTATCAATCACATTACAGATTCTTCGCTGTATTTTGTCAAGAACCCCGAGAAGAATAGAAGAGGCACCCGACCCGATCGGAAGAAGGCTGATAGGGCGGTAATTTGCGGGGTCCTAGGGTTCACCAGTTTTCTTGAATATTGGAGCCACAGAAGAAGACTTCCCAACAGGCAGGAAAGCGGGAGGAAGATAGGCAGAGGTTGTAGAGCTTAGAAAGGACAGAGGAGAGTTCAGGGGCACATTTCTTCAAGACTATGATTGGGATTCCGTCCCCACCACTCGCTTTGTGAGGGTCCAGTTTTGAGATTATGCTAGAAATCAGCGAGGGCGTGATGTGGACGTCATTCAATTGGGCCTCAGTTCTAGATGGGAAATCGGGTGTCTGGACTCCAGACGAATCCAAACAAGAATTGGTCGAGAATCTACAGCCAAAGCATTCAGCCTTGTCTGCTGAGAAGGTGAGGACCTCAAACTCGTTGATTAGTGGGGGTACTGAGGACTTAGTCTTGTTGAGCACGCTTTTACAGAGGCGCCAGAAGTCTTTGGCTCCAAACTTAGAGGATGCTATGCGCTGCTTCATTCTGGCAGCAAACAGCATCTTAGCTTCATTTAGTATCTTTTTACACTTATTACGAGCTGAGGCGAAAAGGCGCCTGTTGCATCGATGCCAGCCTTAACCCAGAAGGAGACCTCTGATGCACAGTCTTCGACGGGAAGACTAAAAACATTGTTCCAAGGGACGTCGCAGAGGAAGTCACGGAACGAATCCCAGTCTGCTCTTTGATAGCAGTAGGATATTCTGCTGGTCTGGATTTCTTGGGTAATGGTGGAGTGGAACGAGATGTTAACAGAAACTGCGGCGTGGTCAGAGTTTCCGAGAGGGCAGAGCTGTCTGGTGGTGCAAGAATTTGGGGTGGAAGTGAAGCAGAGGTCTAGTAGCGAGTCCCTTCCGTTAGGGCTATTGGAGAAACGCGTGGGGAAGTCCACCACTTGCGTAAGGGATTGGGAGATTGAAAGGTTAAAGGTGTGGACACCAGCAGTGTCGGTTACAGAGTTTTCGAGCCACTTAGTGTGGTGGGCGTTAAAGTCACCAAACACGAAAATATGGGCAGATGGATGAGAAGAAATGGCCATGTCGATATTGTCAGAGATGCTGTCAAGTACTGAACAGTCAGAGGAGGAGGGGGAGCGGTAGAGGAAGAAGAGATAGTTAACGGAGCTTAGAAGTGAGAGACGGAAACACATGAAAGACTGGTCAAGGGATTCAAGAGATGTTACTCTAGATAGGGGGAGGTGTTCGCTGACGTATACACCAAGCCCATGCATATGGACGTTGGAGTCATTCCTGAAAAGGGGAAGGTAACCAGGAACATAGAACTCAGAGGAGGGGATAGACGGGTCAAGGTTACTTTCATACAGGGCTAAGATATCAGGTAAGTTAGTTTGGAGGAATGATTCTACGCTAGAAAGGTTAGTGCGGATACCGCGTATGTTAGTGAACGTGACACAGATAGGTTTGGGCGTTTTCCGAGTAGCTGGTTTGAGTTTGGTATTTTGTTTGTTTTTTTCATGGTGTTTTGGTTGAGGAGAGAGGACTAGAGTAGAATCAGTCGGTCACTATTTGCAGCATGTGAGGAATGGAGACTGGCGTAGCCTGCAACATAATGTGGCCTCGGGGTTGCCCACCGGAGGTTCGTGAAGAGACGCCCGTCCATGCGCGATATGGTACTACAGGAACCCCGATATTATTCAACTGTTGATCAGAGCAGCCTCTCAAGACGCTACGCAAGAGTTCGGGATCCTAACTACCAGTCGGAAGCAGCAACCAGGAAACTGCCAACCCGCTACCCTCAGAATGGAGAGACATTGCCACCATAGTCAATAACTGCAAAGAGTTTCCAACTGAACTAGCACTAAGACCGAAGGAGGAGGTAGAAAGACCGGGAACCCCTTCCTCAACAGGAAACAAGGTGATCCCCTCTACTCCTGTTCAAAAGAAGGAGGAGGAGTGTGAAACCGGACGATAGTAGGTACTATCTACTCCAATTTAAAAAAAAAAGTGGTGAGTTAACTAAGTTTTAACTTAGTTAAAGTCAAAAGAAATTTCTTTGCAAAAATATTCGTTCAAATGACCAGAGAATTAAGCAAAAAATTATAATAAAAAAAACATAAATACATACATAATAACATACTTTAGCGAGTTTCAACGAGGAAAAATAAGTAAATCTTTCCAACCAGAGTTCACACCCAAACACATGATTCAAAGCCATTTGAAAAAATAAAGTTTATTTTTCCATGTTGGACATAGGTAAATCAGTGGGTGTGGGGATTAACGGAAGTGAAAAGAAAATAAGGAATAAAACTGTTTTTTAAAAAAAGCACAAAAAACGCTACTCAATAAGATTTAGATCATAATTTAGATCATTTGTTAGATCATAAGTTAGATCATAAGTTAGATCATTTGTTAGATCATAGATCATTTGTTAGATCATAAGTAAGATCATTTGTTAGATCATAAGTTAGATCATAAGTTAGATCATTTGTTAGATTATAAATTAGATCATTTGTTAGATCATAAGTTAGATCATAAGTTAGATCATTTGTTAGATCATTTTTAGATCATAAGTTAGATAATAAGTTAGATTATTTGTTATATCATTTGTTATATCATAAGTTAGATCATAAGTTAGATAATAAGGTAGATCATAAGGTAGATCATTTGTTAGATCATAAATTAGATCATTTGTTTGATCATAAGTTAGATCATAATTAACGAAAACTAGATAAAAATGTATGTAGCACCATAATGCAGCTGGGGAAAAATTATTAAAGAAAATGTTTTAAATTTACATTATTTGTTGAAAATCTCATTCGTAAATGAACGTCTCATTTGATGGTACAATAATCCTCTTTACTATAATAAACACAGCTGTATATATATATATATATATATATATATATATATATATATATATATATTTTAATTCAGATACTTCAATCCAAGGGAAAAAAGCAGGTAGGTAAATTCCAAAAAACCGGATCCTAATTAATATTAAAAATTTTATTTTAATATTAAAAAATGATACAGGAAGAGAGCTCCATGTAATAAAATATTACAGAGCAAATATATATTAAAAAAGGATTAATTCAAAGATGTTGAATGGCCATTTCGATATGAAAATCCCCACGGGGGACAACACATCACCTCAGCAACAGAAAAATCCTTTCAGAAACTGGAGAAAAATTAGTCTACTTTTCCTTTTTAAATAGATTGCAAAGAAATTAAAAAATAAAAAATGAAATAAAATAAAAATAAAAATAAAGGGAAAGAAAAAGAAAAAGAAAAAGAAAACGAAAACGAAAAAGAAAAAGAAAAAGATATATAAATCCACTACATCTAATTCATTCGTCCACAACGACTCTTCCCCCACCGTTAGTGATTTGCAAAAAACCAATGTAGTATATAAATTCATATGTCCATTTAGAGATTGTATCTCTAACAACCTCAATAATATCTACATTGGCCACACCACAAATTCGCTCTCACGGCGTCTGACGTTGCACTTAAATGAAAATTCAAATATATTTAGAACAACACGGTTATCAACGCACACTTCTGAGAAAAACGCTTGTTGATAACACGTACATACTTAAACAAGAAAATAATAAACAGAAACTAAAAATCCTCGAAGCAATCTACATTAAACAATTTAAACCTGGTTTGAATACAATCAATTTTGATATTTCCAACAACGTACTCAAATGTCTGTAATCAGACCAGGGACCACAACGCCACTATTTTGTCACTGTCTTCGGCCATCCGCCACGGTAGGGATGGACTTATATTTTCAATTCAATTCTCTTTATTGTTAATAGCTTAAATGTTCTATGTTTACTGTGTGTTAATATTTACTCTTTGATAATGGCTTATGTGAGCCGAAAGCTTAGACCTGATAAAAAAAATTAACAATTACTGTGATTTTTTGTTGTCTTTCAACGACATCAGCATCAAGTATATCAGACGGTATGAACGGATCCTACACAAAATTAATAGACAAAACTTGTCTATATTATTCAATGAAACCTGCATTAATGAAAAAATGCTGCCAAAATACACACAATATATATATATATATCGCTCATGTCACGCTCATGTAGAGAGAGACAATAGCGAGACAGCGTCGGCTTAGTTCATTCTCTTTACTACCAGTTATTAAACTTTACTACCAATTATGAAAGTTCTTGCCATATGTTTGCTCTTTAACAGTGCCTTGTTATTTTTATTTTTTATTTATTTTTTTTTTCTATAATTATGTCGTTGAATAGTGAAGAATATAAATATATATATATATATATATAGAGAGAGAGAGAGAGAGAGAGGGAGAGAGAGATCATCTCTATTATAAAAAAGGCTTCTTGTGTGTGTGTGTGTGTGTGTATACATATATATATATATGTGTATGTTGCTGTCATTTTTAGACAGCATATCGATATAAATATTTTGCCCTCATTTTTGATGGTACGGACCCACTCTTATAGTAATAAGGGGCTTGTGCCTTGCATCTTGTCCGTATACAATTTGTGAAGCTTCAATTACTTATAAATGCCATAAGGTTGTGCCATAAGGTTTTCACGGATTACTGGAATGAATATCAAACTCGTTTCTTCAAAAAACGCTAACGATTTGGAAAACCCCCGACTTTAAATTGCAATAACACGGTTCCAAAATCCACCTAACTTTCATACTCCACTTCATTCTCATCAGTTTTCTCATCCTTCTCTTACCCACTTCCTGGCACCCCTTATAACCTGTCACTCTTTCTCATAACTTTCCTCCTATGTAACCCCCTGCGCACCAGTGGCAGTAAAATGCCTTGCTTGGGGCGATATGTTTATAAAAAAAAATAGTATACAGTGAATTCGTTCGTTATACATGGGGAATATTTTCTCAGTTCTTTATTTCTGTAATGTAAAACATAAATAAATGCAATATCTTCTTATATGTGCCACGTCCTTTCAAAAGATTAACAATCATGACTCTCCACATTTTCAAGGCTTCTGCTCTGATGAGCTTTTCTCTTTAGTGCTCCTTCTACATGAATTTACTCGGGTTACTGAACTGTTAATTAGGTCCCACCCTTTTACAGTCAAATGTAACCTCCACTTCCACTCAACAGTTTCTTTTCCCACACTTTCCACCTGTGCAACTCCCTTCCGTATACTTGCTTCGCTGGTAGTTACAATCTCCAAGAGTTTAAATGCAACGTCAAATGCACCTCTTTTATCTCCTTGAGTCCCATCTTTCTCTGATCCTTTCCTCGTCACCCCCTCTATCTTGTTCATCTTCCTTCTCGCTCTACTCTCACATAACGCTCTTCTCACCAGTATTCTCATCATTCTCTTATTCTTTCTCCAACACCCTCTATATCTTGTACCTCTTTCTTCTCGCTCTCCTCTGATCTAACCCGCTGCGCTTCAGTGGCAGTACTGCCTTGCTTGGACTGAAATGATTATAACAATAATTCCTGTTCTTTGTAGCTTTTAATAAATTTTATCTTTTTCTTATCTAGATATACAAAAAGTAAGATATTTGTGTGTGTGTGTGTGTGTGTGTGTGTGTGTGTGTGTGTGTGTGCGTGCGTGCGTGTGCGTGCGTGCGTGTGTGTGTGTGTGTGTGTGTGTGTGTGTCTGTCTGTCTGTCTGTCTGTCTGTCTGGCTGTCTGTCTGTCTGTCCTTTATACAAATCCACAGTTTTTATCCGATTCTCATCAAACTTAACACAAATATTCTTTAGGCTTCCGGTCAGGTCATGGGCTACATATTTTTTCCCATTTTCCCCCGATATTGGAAATCGATACCCGATATTCGATCAAATCTGATCAATATCTAGCCCTTTTATCATGGTTCTTGTTGCAGAATTTGCTCTAACTTGGTAAAATTATAGTTTTTAGTCTCAAACATTGGTAGATCTTCCCAGACGACTCATTTTCCCCGATATCGGAAATCGATACCCCCGATATTCTATCGAATCTGATCAAAAACCGATATTCAGCCATCAATATGGCTCATTTTCTCCAATTTTAATCCCGATGGGTACGATAAGTTTTCATGGACTTATTTAGGTTAGATTATCCTTGGATGCCTTATTTGACTTCGATATTGGAAATCGATACCCCGATATCCTATCAGGTCTGATCAAAATCAGCTTTTCAGCCCTTTTATTTTGGTTATTGCTTCGGGTTTTGCTCTAAGTAGGTATAATAGTAGTTCTTAGTCTTAACAACCTACGTTTTTCGTGCCAACGTCCAAAGAGTCTGAGCTCCAGGACCATGGTTTAGTTTTAAAACTTTCATTACACCCGAGCAACGCCGGGTTATACTGCTAGTCTTTTCTAAACCCTGTTTCACCATCCATTTACTCAAGCTTGCTAGATAGATTATGCGTTGTTTTCCTCTGTCCAATTTGCCTTCAACCAGTCCTTTGAGTATCATATTTTCCAAACAGTTTTCCTCGTTACCCGCCCTAGAAATTTCAACTGTCTCTTTCTTATGCTAAGTATAAGTGTGCTCTTTGCTGTCATCTTCTCTAAAACTTCCTTTTTGGTCACATCTTCAGTCCACAACATTCTCAGCACCCTTCTGTAGAATAACATTTCTGTTGCGACATTTGTGATGAGATTGTCTAGCATTCAATACCATATTCGAGGAATGATATTGCAGGATATTTAAATACTCTTTTCTTTGTTTTAAATAAGATTAATTCAGCTTTACATCATTTAATATTTCTCAAATAAAATTTCAGAAAAGTATATTTTTATTTTTTAAAGAATTGTTGATAAAGAGAAATACATCGTTGATGGCTATTTTAACAATTTTAATATGAAAACTCATTCCCATCAATTTAAATTAATTTACAAATAAAAAAAGTATTTTTCTCATTGGAAATATTAGATCTAATCTATTATCTTAAAAATAAAAATTAAAACAAAAACTTCAAGAAAGATTTTTCATTTGTAAAAATTAATTTTTAAACCTTAGAGGTGTAGATACCTACTTTGCTGTAGGTCGTCTTTACAAACATCAACACGTTTTTACTACAATTTAGCGATCCCCCAATATTTGTTTTTAATTTTTAATTTTTTTGTATGTCTATAAACATGCCGATTATTGTTATATTATTCTTCTTCTATGTGCCTTGTCCTTTCAGAACGTAGACGATCATGACCTTCCATGTCTCCCTATCCCTGGTGTCTCTTAGTACGCTTTCTCCTGTAATATTTCGCAAACCCCGTTCTGTTATCCACCTGCTCAGGCTCTTCAAATATGTTATCTGCTGCTTTCCTCTGTCTCTTTTCCCCTATATCAGGTTCTCCTAGCCCTCCTTCCTCATTGCATGTCCGAGGAACTTCAGTTGTCTCTTCCTGGTGCTCAATATTAATTTCCTTTTCGTTTCCATTCTTTTCTAACACTGCATCATTGCTCACATGCGCGGTCCATGTTATCCGTAGCATCCGTCTGTAGAACCACATTTTAGCTGCTTCATGTTTTTTCTTCATCTTTGTTGATATTGTCTAGCATTCACTGCCATATTGAAGAACTGACATCACATAGCAATCCAGTACTCTCTTCTTTGTTTCTAATGAAAGTTTCCTGTATCTTAATACTTTACTCAGCTTCTGGAACGAGTCATTCGCCATGCCAATTAGCCTTCGGATCTCTGTGTCGCCCTTTCCGTCTTCTGTTAGAAGACTTTCCAAGTATTTAAATTTTTGTACCTGCTTGATTTTAATATTTTCCACCTGTATTTGGCATTTTGGGTTGCTCTTTTTGCTGATGACCATGAATTCGGTTTTCTTGCAGTTTATTTGTAGTCCTTTTTTGTCACTCGCTTCAGTTACCTTCTGTAGGAGGTCTTGGAGTTTCTTTTCCATGTCTGCAATCAGCACTGTATCATCTGCGTCTTTTATGTTGTTCAGATTGTGGCCTTCAATGACAAATCCTAACAGTAAAATTAGTATTTTATTGAAATAATACCTTATGAAAACTGTGACGTAGTCAAGTGATGTGTCCCATATCATAGATACGGGTGAAAGGGGCATGAGACTCTTGCAACGTCCGTGATCTCACATCTCCATTGTGGATTTATCAACCGGCTTCTTGCTCCTAAGCCAACTTTGATCTTCAAAAGATGAAATGTTGTTACCTTCTGTTTTCTTAATTTTTGTTCTTTCATTGTCCTCTTTCCTTAATAATGCTTCTTTTCTAATAATCTCTAAAACTCAGTAACCCTTTTCCTCTTAGTGGCTTTATTGTTTTGCTTGGGGTGAAATGATTTTTTTAAAAAAAAGAGCTATGCATTTCTTAAATAATTATATACTGTGAAGTGCGGACAATTGTTGCAAATTGTACAGTCTGTTAGACTACATCAGTCAGTTACGTGCCATACGTGAAACATGCTTGGGCGATCATGTCTTGAAAGAGACATGACTGACTGGACAGAAGATTATCCCGCAGTAGTTTGATATTACTTTCTGCGGGAGATTGATTGCTACCCAAGGCTATAAAACCTAATCTGTACTGTTATTTAACCCATAACTGGACTTTGTTTCTAGCGAAATTGTCCCATTTCTGAATACTTTACTCAACTTCTGGAATGCTTCTTTCGCCATGCCAATATAATCAGTCAGTTAAGTGCCATACGTGATACACGCTTGGGCGATCATGTCTCGAAAGAAAACAATAATATTGTATAAGAGAGAGGAAGAATTTTTGATAATCTCTGTATCCCAAGCAAAGCAGGACCGCTACTAATACGCAGGGGGTTACAGTGAGAGAAAAAACAGAGTACAGAAGATGCCTAAGAAAGGATAAGAGGTGGATGGGATTTAGGCAGGCAGGTGATGGCAATTTACGTTCCATTTAAACTTTTGGAGATTGTAGCTATCAGGGAAAGTAAGTGTGCAGAAGGAAGTTCCACAGGCGGAACATTACGAGAAAAGTAAGAAGTAGAATAGAAGTGGCGGTTACATTTTACTATTTTGACGGTAAAAGGGTGGGACCTAAATGCCAGTCTAGTATCACAAGTAAAAAAAAAAGCACCAGGGAAAGAAGCTCGTCAGAGTAAAAGCCGTGAAAATATTTGTAGAAAAGACAAAGGAAAGCCAAATTCCGTCGATGATAAGCTTGGTTTAGGTTAACGCCCCAACCTCAAAATTGTATCCAAACTGATTTATCTGTTAAAGCCTTTTCTCTCTGACAGTTTTCGTGTCTTAATATGATTTATTTTCCTTTAGTTTATGCATACGCGCGTACATACATGCAAGCACTTATCTGTAAATATTCTATCTTGATTCTTCTTATTATTATTAATTATTCAATGCGCCATGTCCCTTCAGAACGTAGGCGATCATGGCTCTCCACGTCTCCCTATCCCTTGTGGCTCTTAGTATGTTTGCTCCTGTTACACCTCGCAACCCCCGTTCCGTCATCCACCTGATCAGGCCCTGCAAATATGTTCTCCGCTGCCTTCCTCTGTCTCTTTTTCCTTCTATCTGTCCAGTCAGTATCAGATTCTCCAAGCTCTCCTTCCTTATTGCATGTCCCAGGAACTTCAGTTGTCTCTTCCTGATGATCAGTATTAATTTCCTTTTTGTTGCCATTCTTTCCAACACCTCATCCTTGCTTACATGCTCAGTTCCACGATATCCGCAGCATCCTTCTGTAGAACTATATTTCCGCTGCTTCCAGTTTTGTCCTCATTTTCGATGATATTGTCTAGCATTCACTGCCGTATTGAAGAACTGACATCACATGGAAATTACTGTCTATATTATATCTTCCTTGTTGACTACCTGAAGTTAATGAATTCACTACTCAAGCTGTTTTATTTCAATTTTTGGTGACTGTCGACTTTGCGGAACTGACTTAGACTTAGTACATGAAGATGATAAGAAATGAAAGAAACCCCCTCGTCTGGGAAGATGAAACTTGGAAACTTATAAACTTATTTTTGAACCAACCAGTACGCTTGTTTCGACATGTTTATTTCGCTTCCAAACTACTCGAATCCGTCTGCTATCTCAATGGTTAAGGCCGTGGTCACTCTTATCTTTATTCTCAAATACTGCTATAGTGATAATTATCTTCAATAATCCTATTTTGGTCTGGATGGGATCAACAGCCTTATGCAACAACCTTCCTAGAGTTGGTCTAGTGATAAAATCGTCCATCCTCCTGTGCTGTGATCTGGTTTGTAGTAGATAGGCTCACCTATCATCCGACTCGCACTCCTTCTCTGTTTGTTGAACAAGCATAGAGGATTATCCCTTATTCTCTGCTTAGGATATGATTAGCGAGTCCTTTCTTTCTTTCCATGGCAATAAGGACTTAACTGTCTTGACTTGTTAGGAATCTGACTAATCAGTGTCTGCAACTTTTCATTATGAGAATACTAGGTTGGAAGAACGCTGGATGCTGTATTTATGAAGATATTGGGTTTGGAAGATTGCTGGCTGCTGTATTTTACTGGAAGTAAGAAGCCCGACATTTTCGGCAAAGACATAAGAATAATCAAGAATCTCTACTGGCAGCAAACGGCCTGCATACGGACAGGTAACGACCTCAGTAGATACACAAAGATAGAAAAAGGCGTAAGACAAGGATGTGTCTTTTCGCCGGATTTGTTCAACCTATACAGCGAGAATATTTTGAGGACCCTAGATGACACGCCAGGATTTGTTATTGGAGGCCACAACCTGAACAACATAAGATATGCGGACGATACAGTGCTGATTGCGGACACGGAAAGGAAACTACAAGACCTCATACAGAAAGTAGCAGTGGAGAGTGACAAGAAGGGACTACAAATAAACTTTAAGAAAACTGAGTGCATGGTCATCAGCAAAAGATACAACCCAAAATGCCAAATACAGGTGGGGGATAACAGAATCAAACAAGTACAAGAATTTAAGTACCTAGGAAGTGTTCTAACAGGAGATGGAAAGTGCGACACGGAGATCCGAAGGCGAATTGGCATGGAAAAGGACGCATTCCAGAAGATGAGCAAAATACTAACACACAGGAAAATCTCAATAGAAACGAAAAAAAGAGTGCTAGACTGCTACGTGATGTCAGTTCTTCAATACGGCTGTGAATGCTGGACAATATCATCGAAAATGAGGACAAAACTGGAAGCGGCCGAAATGTGGTTCTACAGAAGGATGCTACGGATATCAAGCAACGACGAGGTATTAGAAAGAATGGCAACAAAAAGGAAAATTGATGCTGAGCATCAGGAAGGAAAAGACAACTGAAGTTCCTGGGACATGCAATGAGGAAGGAGAGCCTGGAGAACCTGATACTGACTGGACAGATAGAAGGAAGGAGAGACAGAGGAAGGCAGCGGATAACATATTTGCAGGGCCTGGTCAGGTGGATGACGGAACGGGTGTTGCCAGGAGCAACAGGAGCAAACATACTAAGAGCCACAAGGGATAGGGAGACGTGGAGAGCCATGATCGCCTACGTCCTGAATGGACAGGGCACATAGAAGAAGAAGAAGAAGAAGAAGAAGAAGAAGAAGAAGAAGAAGCCCGAATTCTTTGGCAGCACTTAGAGAGACTGCTCTGTTCAACAATCGCATGTCAGGGTATTTGTAGTGCCATGTCGCGTATGGGTTGGTTTCCCTAGATATATTTCCAATTGAAAACGCTGAGGCCACATTACGTTCTAGTCTCAGCCACGTTCTAACTGGTTTGTATTGTCACAGGCGATCAATAGGGATAATTATGTTGGCCTTTTTCTTTTTCTCCTCAAAGCAAGTATGTCTATGACAAAAACAATAAAAACAAATACGAGTAAACCAGTTAACAAAAATCATCTACTCCCCTCAACCTTTCTTTATACAATATTCGTTCCAACTTCTGCAGTGTAGAATCTTTTCTTTTGGAATGGGCGACAAATATATTTGCATTTTGTGAAACTAACTTAAATTCTACCATTGCTACCAAATAATGCTCTGTTCCATTCTATCTTCTTCTCTGTCGAAAAGATTCTAGATTTCATATTCCATGGCCTCAGTATTTACATCCGGGATAATCTTCCAATGGCAATGGAATTGTCACTGACGACTTTTTCATGTGCTTTCGACATTTATTATTGCACTCTGATAGCTTCCGCTTTTTTATTTTCTTCTCAGGACTTCACCATATTAGACAAAATATCTGACAGTATTGAATCGACGCTCTCTCTTTATCCATCTTTGAACATTTTTCTATTCGTTGACTTTAATGTGCATTGACAAGTAGCATAAACATTCTAATTTTACTGATATTACCAGTATTCAGACTTTCAATTTCTACGTCACTCAGTCTCTTATTATTATTGTTTCCCTAATAAGCTTGGGAAACAAGCTTCTTTACATGACATAATTTTTACCTCCTCTCCTAGCTCTTGTCGAGTTTTGCAACACTGTTCTCTTGGTAACTCGGATCACGCTATAGTCTCTATAGATATTTCGTTCCAATCATATATTACACAAAAACATCTTATTGATAAGATCTCTTTCCGTTACCAGCATGCTGACTGGAATTCACGACGCCACTTTCTTCAAGATGCCCCTTCGATAGATATTTTAAACATCCTATTGAGAATTGCGCCACTGAGGTTTCTTCTTAGATCAAAGATCACATACATGCTTTTATTCCTTCTTTAAAATAGCAGGTGAAGCATGAATCTTCTGCATGGTTCCCACCAACATTTTCTGCAGCTATAGCGCACAGAAATCACTATTTCCAGCAATACCAGCGTGACAGTTCGAATCACAACAGACGCCTGTTCGTAGCTGAATGTAATAAACGTAATAGTATTCTCGAAAAAGCCAAGGCCTTGTTTGCTAAAAGAATGGGTTACTGTATTGCATCGAACAACTTTGACTCTTGCGATTACTGACAGCTCTCTATCAGTGATTTTTCTATTACCTCTATTTTCACTCAATCTGACGCGTTAACATCTTCTGCTGATAAAGCAGAAATTTTTGCCAGTTAATTCTCTTCAAATTCTAATCTTGTGTCATACGAAATCAGTCAGTCAAGTGCCATACGTGATACACGCTTTGGGCGACCGTGTCTCGAAAGAGGCATGACTGACTGGGTAGACGATGATCCCGCAGTAGGTTGCCATTGCTTTCTGCGGTAGACTGGTTGCCAGCTAAGGCTATAGAACCCAATCTGTCCTGTTATTTAAGCCATAACTGGAGGGAAGAGACGGATTTAATACCTTTCCCAAGGGTATTTGTGCATAAGTGAATGCGAGGAATTCAACTGGATTTCAAACTCGACTCCATGATTTGTCGTTCCGAGTCGATATCCACTGCACCCCAACGCACATCCTTCGAAGTACTCATCTGAACAAAATCATCCCAAAAACTCTCAACTCCTTATCTATGCTGATGACGCAATCATTTACTCTTTTCTCGATGCTAACTCTGATCAGTTTGATATGGTCAAATTGGCGGTTGATCTAAAAAAGAATCTAAGACGACGATGCGCAGTCTGTTGTTAACTGGAGCAAAGAATGGCTTGTTAATTTTAATGCCTCCAAAACAAAATTGTTCTCGATTAATCATCTAAGAGATCTTTTTCTCCACTCCATCAGCTATGGCTGATGCTAATCCCCAGGAGAGTGACTCGTTGCGCCTTCTCTTGTTAACATTCTCGGATGACTTGAAGTGGAAAGGCTATATTGACTTCATTAGTAGGTCAGCTGCTAAGAAATTTAGTTCACTGTGTCGTACTAGACAAAATTTCTCTTCAAAATCTATCTTACATATCTATAAGTCTACCATTAACCAAGACTTAGAATATTGCTGACAATATTCTGGTGCTCCTGCTATATATTTGGAGTTTCTTTATAACATAAAGAGAATAATTAGTAATATTATTGGTTCTGATCTGGCATCTAAGCTTCAGTTTCTTTCCCAAAGTTTCTTCCCTCTGCCTTTTCTATAAATATTTTCATGGAAATTATTCGGATGAGTTCTTCACTATGGTACCTAAAATTTATGAGTTTCAGCGCAGTACTTGACTGACAAAAAGCTCTCGTCGATTTACAGTTGAATTGGCTTGATGTATCCGTAAGTTCTATGCGCAAAGTGTCTTTTCTCATTCGGTAGCGATGCGAACACGCTGAAAAATAAATACTTCTTTAAATAATAGCTTACATTCATGCTTATGACTGTTAATGCAATATTTCGTTAAGGTTGTTCAGCTCAAATATTTAAAGAGTCAATGGGCGAATTTCCACGGTTCCACAGTCGTGGAGCTCACAACGAGTTTATGCAATCATTAATTTTAACAATTAAATTTCATCATAAAATCCAAATAAGTAAACCGTAAAACGCTTATGGTTACTACCAGTTATCATAGCCCGGCGTTGTCTGTGCAACTCAGAACATTTTAGTAGTAGGAGAAGATGCCAATGAGAGGAGTAGATGGAAATTAGAAATATAAAACTATTACACTCTCAGTTCTGAAATTTTCGAAGAATATTTAAAAATGTTGACACTTAATTTTAGAGGAAAAAGTTACATTAATGCCACACAAATTACAGACAGTTGATTTCCTGCATAAAATATTTAGCGAAAAAAAGTTTGTCTTTTTTAATTTTATTTTTTGAAGTATGAAATATTAAATCTAAAAAAAAGACTTAAATAATTAAATTAACCATTGGCACTTTTTTTTTTACATATTTTGTTTTTGTTTGAAAAAACACTTTTTTAAATAAAAAAAAGTATTTTAGTCGCGTTTAACACGTGTGATTTGATTTCTGTGACGTAATTTAGCAACCATCATGAGTGTTTTAGGGAGCAAATATAAACAATCGGCTCCATTGGCCAAGAAGTGCTGAACGTAAACTCAAAAAGTATGTGTCGACCTGGCTTCCCTGTAGAAAGTTTGTGTCCCTAGAAAGTTTGAATGGCGTAACTTAAAAAATGTAAGAGTGCATAGGGAACAGTCACACACAGACTCACAGATTGCCTTTTATATATACTAGCAGTATAGCCCGGCGTTGCTAGGGTATAATGAAAGCTTTAAAACTAATCAATGGTTCTGGAGCTCAGACTCTTTGGACGTTGGCACGAAAGACTAAAAAGTTTCCAGTTAAAGCGAAACCATAGACTGAAAGACAAATGAATGGATGTAAGTCAAATTTTGATTTCCTGGTATCGATTTATATATATATATATATATATATATATATATATATATATATATATATATATATATGTTATCGATTTTCTGCACTATTGTAAGAACTGCAACCTTGAAACTTCTGAATATCGTTTCTTATGCCTTTTTATATGAGTGTATGAAATTTGATTCAAATCGGACCACTCCTTCTATAACCCGATTTTTTTTCGATAATCGATTTTCGATATTTATCGGGGGGTACCTGGACAAGAACACTCGCAGATGCTTATAGTACGACTGTGTAAATTTTCAAGAAAATCGGTTCAGCCGTTTCAGAGTCTATAGGTAACGGATACACACACACACACACATACACACAGAAAAAAGTTTCATTTATAAATAAGTTTTTATATATATATATATATATATATATATATATATATATATATATATATATATATATATATATATATATATATATATATATATATATATATATATAGATTATTTTTATTTAATATAATACAAACAGAAAAGCTTCGATGTTATTGTGATTTAGGCCGCATATAATGGTTAATGTGACGACTAATAAACTCGGTACGGGAAGAACACGGAACACAACTTGGAAGTTTTAAAGCATAAATAATTCAGTCATATAAAATACAATATTAAATCAATATTATTCGTTGCAAACAAATTGTTCTGTTTGCGGCTATAATATATTATACAAAATAAACAATTATAAGTCCACTTAACTGAAGTTCTTGCGTAGTTGAGTTTTTTACGTACTACTTAGTAGTGCAGCCCTTCACAGCGTAACTGCGAGTATTTGCAGCAGCGACGAAATTCAACTTCCTACCCCTTCGAGATGCCGTCTAAAAAGGGCCCTAATGAACATGGTCTCTAGGGAGTGGAGTTGACCAGGGAGAGACAACTCACCTAACTTAGGTACAATTTTATAATATCAAGATACATTTCGGTCCCTATTTCTTTTCAATTCTAGTGGAAGTTTTCGTTCTGGGGGCATATAACACACTGGAAACGAAAAAAAGAACAAAGGCTCATCAGACACATTATTTCAAGCTCGACACATATTCAAACGTTGATCCAAACAAATAATTAAATTATCTTTTCAGCCAATGAAAAGCCTTTAAAAAATTATAGAATCTATAATTCTATAATTCCACCTATCCATTCCACTTTGACAGAAACTGATCTTTTAAAAGTTCATTTAACAACATACCTTTACACAGAATAACACAGAACTGACAAGTCAACCTTTTCGAGCTTAGACAATTCCTTTACCACAATGACCGGTAAAAATATAGTACTACCTAACATCAAAGGAAACCGGCTGAGTTGATAACAGTGAAAAAGAACTTTTTCAATTCAACTTTCATTTGTACACCATGTCTCTTAACTCCACACACAATTCAGCCGACTGATGTAGGTTGCATCTGATTCCAGAGACTATAATTTCAATGCATTTCTATAATTTTGCAAATTGAATTCATACGAAATTTTTTTTTCTTTCACAAAAAGAATATTATCATTACGTCTCCTTTATAGAATTTTTTTAATTCTATAAAGTTAATTCTATGTATGTAGTTAAATACAATTGTGATACCCTTATGTAACTTATTTTTCTATTTTTGTTACCCAATATTCGAAAGCATCAATCCAGCAAGGCCTATTTCTCATACTTAGCAAATATACGTTCATTTAGTATAAGAAATTTGGCCAGGTTGAGAGTGTACTGTCTGCTTTTCTAAGAGAAAGTAGACGCTGCGTTGGGCTCTTGCTTATTTTTTAGAATTTCAAAAATAATTTTGGTACATATCAATTTGTGAGAAAGCAGGTGCTTTTGTTTTTCATCCAGAACCAATCAAAAGATTTCTCTTCAAATTTTAACAAATTCACTTCAATTCGGAGCATACGTAAAGATAATAAAAGGGGCCGAGGAGTTCATTCGAGGAGTTTTTTAAGCAACTGCTGCTGAACCCAGGTCTCTCGGGTCCTGAAAGTAAAGCAATACAGAAGAAATTTGACAATAACTCTACGAGAATTGATAGAAACATTTTACATCAAGGAAAACTCTTCGGTTGGTGTGATTGTTCTTTTCTTCCCTGTTATCACGAAATTTGCTTCGAAAATTTGTACCAGTTTCTCCTTTTCTACATGTTATATGTAGTTTTCTTTGCTTGTGGCCATATGCAGTATTTTTTTTTCTAAAAGAGCATAATTCTTTTGCATTGATTATTTTAGCATCCATGTTATTGGTCATCATTTGGCATATACAATGCACTTAATTTATGTCATTCGTTCGTTATTTTGTGTTTTAATAATAAATCTATCGTTTGTTCTTAAATTTGGCTCGTGTCGTCTGTCTTTATTGTGAGCCCATATAAATTAAATGTTATCTCAAATGTTTGTTTGAACTATTTTTGCGTAGGGCTTTTTACCAAATAAAAAATTCATTTTATTAGTAAAACACAATGTTTTTGGCACAAGGCGAATGGATACAGGGGGTATTGGTCATTAGTAAATATCTTGTTCTATGCTAGCTCTATTCCCGACCTACCCATTCTAAAAATTGGTAGATGCGCCATAAGAAGCCATCCTTCACCATTCGGCTCAAACATGCTTCAAAATATCGTGAATACCTCTTTTTTTTTTTTTAATCATATCACCCCAAGCAAGGCGGTAACGCCACTGAAGCGCAGGGGGCTACGTAAGGGTAAAAAGAATGGAAAAGAGAAAGCCGGAAACCACATCCTAAACAGGAAACAAGGGATGAGCCTCTTCACCTGTTCAATAGATGTGGGTGGAGTGTGAACCGGGCGATAGTTTAGTCTATCTACTCCAATTGAAAAAAAATAAAAATAAAAAAGGAAAAGAGTGAAAAGATTGGAAAAGAGAAAACCGGAAACCGCATCCGAAACAGGAAACAAGGGATGAGCCTCTTCACCTAGGGAATATATGTCATGCACACAAAACCTGATAGCATTCTTTCACTTAAAACTAACAGCGTAACTTTATTGTTAAATACATTGGTTCTGACAATAGTGCTGACGTAATTATGACTAATAAAACCTTATGAACGTGTTTTTTTTGTTTTGTTTTGTTTTTTGTTTTTTTTTTTTCGGGAACATTTTTGCTTTTTCTGAATTACTTGTGTTTTAATTTCTATTTTTCTTATTTATTTATTTTATTCCTCTAGACAAAATCTAACATGTTCGCTAAGTTACGGAGACTAAGCACAAAAAGATGGTGAAAACTGCAGAGCCTGATCATTTTACAAAATAATAGTGGCTCATATGTTACACTTATCTCGCTTAAGCAGATCGATAAAGAATATTTGAAAGTACAATACATTCATACGTACATTACATTGTGGAAAGTCAACTCGTGTCCGGAATACGACCACTTCCATAACTGTTGAGTTCCTTGCCACTGATGTTGTCTCGGGTGACACATTTGTTCAACCAGTGATCTACATTTTATGCCACAGGTTTTGCCAGCAAGCTTAACCCTTACTGTATTTCTAGATGCTGTGACTTGTAATGCCAGGTAAGTCCACTAGCTGACCAGCACACTTTGTCGCATAGTTTGCAAGTGAAATCAAGCTGGACATCATAGTGTTGTCGTTGTGGCAACGTGTGTGACTAATCAAGCCAGCCTTTGAAAGTCAAACGCTCTCATATTCTGTCCAAATATGAGGCTCTTTTTAATAGTTTTTTCCGGTGTGGTGGCTTACGTTCTCCGTGTAGTGAGCAACTTGTTTTAGCGTAGTGTATTTAATTTTGCCTTTCTCAAAATAAATAAATGCATACATGGAATAAGCCGAGACATTCAATCTTCTAAAATCGCTAATTAAATTTATATTTATCATTGTAAGAATACAATAATTATGGTACAAGACCAAAAGGGAAGTGGAAGTGAGGCTAGTCAACACTTTCAATCTTAGACCTAGCTAATCAGATTCATGACCCATTTACTCGTTATAATTTGTTCATTCAGTACAAGAAATCGTCCATCACCTTCCAATCCTAGATATACCAAAATACCACATATTTACTGGGAGACCTAAAAAAAGAAAAAAACACATAACATAAAAAGTTCGTCATATATATATTGATGCATGTTTCATTAAATAATATACACAAGTTTTGTCGATTTATTTTATGTAAATTCTTTTTAATATCGCCTGATAAGCTTAATAACATTATCGTTAAAAATAAGAAAGACAATCACAATATTGATACATGTTTTTTTTATTTAATCCTTTCTGAGCTTTCGGCTTACATCAGCCATTATCAATATTGACAAGTATATTGAGTGTATTAAACAGTTCGCGGACGAACGATAGTAGTAGTCTTCTATTTTGTTTGCATGGAAGATTTTCAAAGCAATGGCAAATACATTTGTGCGAAAATCTCACTACAGCTTGTGACGCCACACATGACCACACGAGAGTGGGGGCGAGAAGTATTAAGTATGGAAAGCCACTGGGATAACCAATCGCTTCTGTTAACTATTATAGGCATTTAATGTTTGCGGAGATTTCGTAGTTAATTTTGTTCAGGTTAGGTTTCAACTGTTTTATGTATATGCCTTCGAGGATTTTTAGTTTTTGTTCATTGTTTTCATGTTTAAGTACGGTAGTGTTTTCTACGAGGATTTCACGGAATTGTGTATGTGGCCTAGTATGTTGTTTTAAATGTCTAAAGATGTTAGAATTATCGATTAATTGTAGTGTCAAACGTCGTGCGAGCGAGTTTGTGGTGTGACCAACATAAATATTGTTTAATCCGTTGGAGATACAATTTCCTAAAGGGCACTTGAATTTGTAAACTATGTTGGGTTTTTTTTTTCAAATCGCTAATCGGGGTATAAATGAATAAATGAGTTGGATATACTAGATTTAAAGTAGCATATGATTAACTTATTACAAAAGTATATCTAAAAATAAAAAGATATGAAAATGAGTGAGGAATCGATGAACAAAACATTCAAACTAAAAATAATAAATGTTATTAAGAATCGTCCACAAATAAGAGTGGCTGCTGTATTCGGCCAAGAGGTAGAATCAATCCTCACTAACGGAGAGGGGAAAGTATAAAATAGATAATGAAATAAGAAAATCAAAGACTAGCCTAGTCAAGATAAATGGGGGCCAAAATCAAACTAGGGGGCTTTGGAATCTACACATGAATCATGACCAAAGAGAACAGTGGGAACAGGCTAGAAACAACTCTTACTCATATTCTTCTTCTTCTATGTTTATTTTTTTTTTAATCATATCACCCCAAGCAAGGCGAAAACGCCACTGATGCGCAGGGGGCTACGTAAGAGTGAAAAGATTGGAAAAGAGAAAAACCGGAAACCACAACCTAAACAGGAAACAAGGGATGAGCCTCTTCACCTGTTCAATAGACGTGGGTGGAGTGTGAACCGGGCGATAGTTTAGTCTATCTACTCCAATTGGAAAAAAAAATAAAATTAAAAAAAAAGAGTGAAAAGATTGGAAAAGAGAAAAACCGGAAACCACAACCTGAACAGGAAACAAGCGATAAGCCTCTTCACCTGTTCAACAAACGTGGGTGGAGTGTGAACCGGGCGATAGTTTAGTCTATCTACTCCAATTGGAAAAAAAATAAAAATTAAAAAAAAAGAGTGAAAAGATTGGAGAAGAGAAAAACCGGAAACCACAACCTAAACAGGAAACAAGGGATAAGCCTCTTCACCTGTTCAATAGACGTGGGTGGAGTGTGAACCGGGCGATAGTTTAGTGTATCTGCTCCAATAGGAAAAAAAATAAAAATAAAAAAAAAAGAGTGAAAAGATTGGAGAAGAGAAAAACCGGAAACCACAACCTGAACAGGAAACAAGGGATGAGCCTCTTCACCTGTTCAATAGACATGGGTGGAGTGTGAACCGGGCGATAGTTTAGACTGTTCTTTCAGGACGTAGACGATCATGGCTTTCCACGTCTCACTATTCCTGATAGCTCATAGCACGCTTTCTCATGTTACACCATGCAACCCTCGTTCCATCATCTACCTGATTAGGTCCTTCAAATATGTTATCCGCTGATTTCCCCTGTCTGTTTTTTAATCTATCTGGCCTGTTAGTATCAGCCTCTCCAACCCCTCTTTCCTCATCGCATGTCCCAGGAACTTTAGCTGTCTCTTCCTGATGCTCAGTATTAGTTTCCTTTTTGTTTCCATCCTTTCCAAAACCTTCATCATTGCTCACATGCTCGATTCCATGATATCCGCAGCATCCTTCTATAGAACCACATTTCAGTTACTTCAAGTTTTTCCTTCATATTTGATAATATTGTCCAGCATTCACTGTCATATTGAAGAACTGACATCACATAGCAATTCAGTACTCTCTTCGTTGTTTCTAGCAAAATTGTCCTGTTTCTTGATACTTTACTCAACTTCTGGGAATGCTTCTTTCGCCATGCCAATTTGCCTTCGGATCTCTGTGTCGCACTTTCCGTTTTCTGTTATAACACTTCCCAGGTATTTCAATTTTTGTACCTGCTTGATTCTGGTATCCCCGACCTGTATTGGGAATTTTGGGGCTGTCCTTTTTACTGATGACCATGCATTCGGGTTTTCTTACTCATATTAATGCTAATGAAATGGAAATAAGTAACAACGTTTTGATTAACTACAGATAATAAAAAAAAAATATCGGTTCTAACCTGGCATCTCAGTTTCAGTCACATTCCTACAGGCGTAACGTGGCTTACCTGCGTCTTTTCTAAAAAATATTTTCATGGCATTTGTTCAAATGAGATTTAGTACAACTTGTACATCTAGGAACTAGTTAGAATTTCATAAACTTTGGAGCATTGTTGGGTTGTTGTAAAAATGTGTTGTTTTGGTGTAAAAAACACTGTGGTTTGTTTGGGTTAATAATCGGAGTTAGTTAATTTTAAGATAAGACAGATTAAAGACAAGCCTTCCTCTATCCCTCCTTTTGGCCTTGTGCCACATTTTTGTATATCGCTTTCCTCTTTAGTACCTCGACTTGTTGAATTTAAGCGTAGTACTAGATTGACAATTAGGTCTCACCATTTTACTGTCTAAATAGCTATATATAATCGTAAGTTCTATTCTAATAGTTTTATTCTCTATCACTTCTCGTCTGAAGAGCTCTCTTCCGGTTTCTTGCTTTCCAGTCAACTACGTTCTTCCAAAATTTATTTCTGTTCTTTTATTGTTCTTCCTCCTCACTAACCTTTTCTTACTTTCTTTCACCCTCAGTAACCCCCTTGTGTTTGTGTTTCGTTATCGCCTTGCTTAGAAGGCAATTATTAAAAATAGATGATTTAAACTACAAAATTGAACCAGGTGTGTAATTAATATTGCGAAGAGAGTGCCTGCAACCCTACACCAGAAAATGTATAAATATTGGGTTTTCCGGAAAGTTCATGACGATATTTTAGGGAAAGTAAAACGCATTGTGCGTTGTGGCGCAATGGATATCGGCTCGGAACGAGAAATCGGGAAACCGAGTTCAAATTCCAGTTGAATTCCTTGCATTCACTTACGCGCAAATACCCTTGGGAAAGGTATTAATCCGTCTCTTCCCTCCAGTTATGGGTTAAATGATAGGACAGATTGGGTTCTATAGCCTTGGTCGGCAACCAGTCTACTGCAGAAAGCAATGGCAACCTACTGCGGGATAATCTTCTGCCCAGTCAGTCATGTCTCGAGACATGATCGCCCAAAGCGTGTATCGCGCATGGCACTTAACTGACTGACTGAAAACGCAAAACAAAATTGTCCTTAAATATCTATTCAACTAAATATAAACCATTTTATTGTACAACCTTTCTCCATTATTCCTGCAACTGAAATATTCTATCTTCCCATAATTTCGGTGGTTTCTCGGTAAAGAACTCATTAAGATGTGTTTTTATGTCATCCAAAGAATTATTTGTTTTTACCATTCAGATTATTTTGCAAGAACCTGAATAAATGAAAACCCGAAGGGGCAATATGTAGTGAATATGGCGAGTGGACTAACACATTCCAGCCAAGCTGCAACAATTTTAACCAGGTCGTCAAAGAAACATGAGGTCTGGCATTATCCTGATGGAAAACAACACCTTTTCTGCTTGCCAATTCTAGGCATTTTCCTTGATTTACTGCCATTAATTTCTCCAGTCACGAGCAGTACTTTTCAGAATCAATTTACTGGTTACTTAGCAGAAGCTCATAATACCGAATTCTTTTCCAATTCTACCAGATGCACAGCATGACTTTCTTATAATAAAGGCCTACTTTTGGTATGGCTAAAGTTAGCCCATGTCACTTAATCCAAGATCTTTATCGCTGAACATTGTTGTAAATGATTCACTTCTCATCACTCGTCAAAATTTGTTTAAAAAGGGTGTATTTTCATTGCGTTTATACAGCAAATCCCAGATAGAAATGCGATCCAAAATATTTTTTCACTCAGATCATGTTGTTTCCAAATATCGTAGCGATTTTAGTGCCCAAGCTTCACTATGTGCCCATAAATAAAAACCGGATTTTAATAAATTTAGTGTTTCTGTCTGTTTTCATGTTGTGTAATGAGGGTTATTCTCAACGAATGTCTCGTCATCTGTAGTTGGTGGGGGTTGCCTGAGCGTTTTTTTCATCAATAAAGCTACAATCACTAACCCTAAACTTAGTGAACACCTTCCATACAGTTCTGTCAGCTAAAACCCCTTCAGCGTGCACAGCACGTATCCTTTTTTGTTGCTTGCGAGGTATTTTTGTCTTTACGGTAATAAAAAAAAAAGCAAATGTCTAAAATGCACTTTACCTTCTATTTGCATAGGGACGCAAAACTGACACCAAATTAAATAATCTCAAGATATATTTTAAAGTGGGCTCCAAACGGAGATTTAAACCTATCATTTTTATTGCATTTATACAGAAAATCATAGAAATGCGACCTAAAAGATTCTTTTCACGCAGATCATGTGTTACCCAAACATCGTAACAATTTGAGTACCCAAGCTTCACTAAGTGCGTATGGATGGTGGATTTTGATAAAATTTAGTGTTTTTGCTAATTCCCGCATTGTGTAATGCGGGCTATTCTGAATCAATGTCATGATTTGGTCGTCATCTGTATGAGGTAGGTTATCCCTGAGCGTTCTTCATAAATAAGGCTACAATCACAAATTCTAAACTTAGCGAACCACTTCGAGACAGTTCTGTCAGTTAAAGCACCTTCACCGTACACCGCACATATTTTTTTTTTTTTGCTTGCGAGGCATTTTTGCCTTTATGGTAATAAAATAGCATCGGGTGTCTAAAATGCACCTTATAATCTTATATTTTCATATGGATGCAAAATTGACACGAAATTAAGTGACTAAACTTTCTACTCAAGAGATAGTTTCAAGTGTGCTCTTATCGGAAATGTAAGCATATTATATTGTAAGAAGTATTCGCTTTGACAGTACATATGTTAAAATTGGAACGATGCAGAGAAGATTAGCATGGCCCCTGTGCAAGGATGACACACAAATTCGTGAAGTGTTCCATATTTTTAAAGGATGTGCATTGTGGTGCAGTGGATCGAGTGGAACGAGAAATCGGGAACTGAGTTTGAATTCCCGTTGAATTCCTTGCATTCACTTACGCACAAATATCCTTGGGAAAGGTATTAATCCGTCTCTTCCCTCCAGTTATGGGTTAAATAACAGGACAGATTGGGTTTTATAGCTTTGGCTGGCAACCTGCCTACCGCAGAAAGTAATGGCAACCTACTGCGGGATAATCATCTGCCCAGTCATGTCTCTTTCGAGACATGATCACCCAAGCGTGTATCACGTTTGGCACTTAACTGACTGAAGCATATTATACCTGTCTATAAATTTGAAGTGTTAGAACATGAACGACTAAAAATCGGCACGAAGTTTCCGGACAACCTAATATTTAATTATTTGGATTGATACAAACTAGTTTAAAAGAAAACAAAATAAAATCATTAATTTGTTTTACAGAAAAGATCAACGAGTTGTTCAAAAAATATAGTGAGAGTAAGACCATTTTAAAAAAAAAAAGTATGTAGCCATGTTGGAAAAATAATAATTTATCGATAAACCATCTATTCTCAGCATTTGTCTGTTGAACTCCATCGCTGTTGCCCCAAGATTATACAGCAATCACTATCATATACGAGGATTGATATAACATAAAGAATCGGGTTGTTTTCTGTTTCTTTTCCTGTTTCTTAATACTTTTATTCCAATGTGCCTTCGGATATCAATGTCACATTTTTCCTCTTCTTTTACAGATGACGAATAAGTGCAAGCAGAACGAATAAACACGAACAAACAATACACGAACGCTGCTGTTTTTAGGACGAACAATCTGGAAGAACAAGGAGTTAAAACTGATATCAGAGAAATCCAAAGGAAGCTAAGATACTAAAGAAAGATCCAAGTAAAGATGGACGTATATAAAAGAGAGGAAAACTTTTCATTTATGGTGGCAAATGAAGCAGAAACATGAAATAAAAGATACAAATATGAACGAAAGAAACTAAAAGCAAAATACAAATAGTTTGGCTGATTTCATGGTATAACAAGAGAAACAAAATTAACAAAGATTATAAAAGGGGAAGTAACAATAAACGCAGTTCAAGGGAAGAATTCAAAGAAAAATTGAACAGTTTATTTTGATGAGAATGCAAATCAAATAAAAAAAATTTAAAACAGAAATAAAGAATACGAATACTGCAAGAGGACATTATTTAAAGAAAACCGTTCTAGGACACAGTTTCAACGAAAAAAGACGCAAATAATTAATTTGGTATGTCAACAAACCAATCAGTGTCAATGGAAGTGAAAGATAAAAATTTGACTGAGTCTTTGAAAACAGACTCAGCTGAAGATGTCCAGCAAGAAACAGCAGACAAAACAGACACAGATGAAGAATACAGAAAGGGAGATTCTAAAGAAACAAAATTTGAAAACGAACCGGACGTAGCCGAATCGTTGAATATAGACCAAACTGAAAGCGTCCAAAAGGACACAGAAGATAAAAATGACACAGATGAAGAATACAGAAAGGAAGATTCTAAAGAAACAAAATTTGAAAACGAACCGGACGTAGCCGAATCGTTGAATATAGACCAAACTGAAAGCGTCCAAAAGGACACAGAAGATCAAAATGACACAGATGAATACAGAAAGGAAGATTCTAAAGAAACAAAATTTGAAAACGAACCGGACGTAGCCGAATCGTTGAATATAGACCAAACTGAAAGCGTCCAAAAGGACACAGAAGATAAAAATGACACAGATGAATACAGAAAGGAAGATTCTAAAGAAACAAAATTTGAAAACGAACCGGACGTAGCCGAATCGTTGAATATAGACCAAACTGAAAGCGTCCAAAAGGACACAGAAGATAAAAATGACACAGATGAAGAATACAGAAAGGAAGATTCTAAAGAAACAAAATTTGAAAACGAACCGGACGTAGCCGAATCGTTGAATATAGACCAAACTGAAAGCGTCCAAAAGGACGCAGAAGATCAAAATGACACAGATGAAGAATACAGAAAGGAAGATTCTAAAGAAACAAAATTTGAAAACGAACCGGACGTAGCCGAATCGTTGAATATAGACCAAACTGAAAGCGTCCAAAAGGACACAGAAGATCAAAATGACACAGATGAATACAGAAAGGAAGATTCTAAAGAAACAAAATTTGAAAACGAACCGGACGTAGCCGAATCGTTGAATATAGACCAAACTGAAAGCGTCCAAAAGGACACAGAAGATAAAAATGACACAGATGAAAAATACAGAAAGGAAGATTCTGAGGAAGCAATATTTGAAAACGAACCAGGCGTAACCTGTTCGTTGGATACAAGCCTAACTCAGGGCGTCAAAAATGAAATATCGTATGTAAACAATACAATTGAAAAATACAAAAAGAAACGTTCAAAGGAAACGGCAATATCTAATACTCCTTTTATTGTTCTATTCTTTGCAGTTTTATTCTTATCTGGTGCAGTAGTGTTTCAACTAAAGTCAGACAAAGAATCTAACCAAAAAAGCAAAATCTCCATCTACATCAAAGAGGTCGAAAATCTCAAATCCAACTATGGCCAACAAAGTGAAAGTTTCTGGAATAACATCCAATCTTTTCCTTATTTCCTTCTCACGGAAGAAAATCCGGAAAGCCCTGCTGTGCTTTTAATAGTTGCACCTGCTGGCGGTCTAAACCTGGCATTGCAACTTAGCGAGCAACTTGCTCATATCCTACGTAAACTCCTTAACTCCTCATCAAAGGATCTTCACGTCGTCAATGGAACCTCTTTGACTCTTGAAAGTCCAGATGATCAGAAAATAATGATCGATGAAGGGATCCGTACCTTGGTGGATGATCAAGGACAAAAAGTAGTGGTTATCGTCAACTTGGAGAAGATCGACCCCAATGCTGTTATGATCTTTCATGCATACTGCGACAACAGTGAGGCTGTTTATAAAGACATAGCAATAATCTTTTTACTTGAACTGCCATCTGGAGTTCAAGCCAAGAATAATGGAAACGTTTATTCTTACTTGTCACGCATTTGGAGACAATTGGGGAAGAGTAGATGCCAGGCTCTTTTCTCTCGAATGGCCAACAACATAATAATTATGGCAAAAAACAAGGGACGTTAATGAACAGTTACAATATTACTGACATTGCTTCTGCTTTGTAATCAGTTTTATCTTAATCATCAATAAAAAGAAAAAAGAAACGTTTTATAGTTTGACGTTTTATAGTAAGCAGCCATATTGTGACAAACTAGTATTTTTTTCTACAAAAATGAAGATATCAATTTTTTCCGTGCAAAAAGAGGCTCCAGAAGCATCAAAATTTGAATTGTCAAGTTTGTTTGTTTGTTTTTTTTTTGACCAATGAGAGCCCTCGAATTTTTACGCTACATTTTGATACTTCACAGACGGTCTTGTTTAGAAAACTTGAATCGCGTCACTGTAAAAATTTAGTGTTTTCTTGTTTTAAATTGTTGAATGAAACTTAGAAAGATATAAGGATAAATTAGAAGTAATATTTAATTTTTACGTTCAGATTTTTGTTTATAAATTTCCATAAATAATCTGAGTTATCCAGACTTTTGTAAATATTTTATGCATCTTCATCAATTACTCATTTTCAAAATTGTTTAATTCTCACTAACATCTATATAAATCATTTGTTTTACACTTTTCTTTTTATCAGTATTATTAAAAGATAACTACAAAACTTAGATTATAACCGGGCAAGTGTTAAATTTAATTGTTTCACTACTAATATTGATATTGCTGATACCATACGCATATATGTGGCTATTCGGACGTGGTGTAATGGTTGACAAGCAAGTTTGACTAAATGAAATACGACTAAATAACAAGTTCGATACTCACAAGGTTCCTGACATTTTCGGCCTTATGCCACATCTAAGCTTTGCTTAAGCGTTAATTTTAATGGATATTCATATTTGGGTAGATACTTTGTTTTTTATTTATTTATTAAATAGTTCATTTATTTATTGCCATCTAACGGCCTGAATATGCGAGAAATCTTGTTAGAAAAATAACAAAATTCGAATCTGCGTTCCCTAAGGGAAATCGTCATTAGATATGACGTGCTTTGACCTATCCATGAAAAATAACGTTTAAACAATATATATATATATATATATATATATATATATTCTTCAATGCATTTCCACCAAATTAGAGAATATAAAAAATAACTAAAAGCCGGCCATTCTCACAGAAACTGGAAGAAAAAAAAAAAAATATATATATATATATATATATATATATATAAATGGAACTTTGTCTGTGTGTGTCTGTGTGTCTGTGTGTCTGTGTGTGTATTCGTTACCTCCATAGACTTCCAAAACGGCTGAACCAATTTTCTTGAAAATTTACACAGTTGTACTATAAGTGTTTGCGAGCGTTCTTAGCTAGGTTTTGTGTCGAGGTACCCCCGATAAATATCGATTATCGAAAAAATCGGGTTATAGAAGGAGTGGTCCGATTTTAATCAAATTTGATACACTCATAGACAAAGACATAAGAAACGATATTCAGAAGTTTCAAGGTTGCATATAATTGTTATAGCAAAAAACTCAATGCGTTATTAGTACCATGAGGAAGTGTCTGAAGACAATACCACTGATTGAGCTAACATAGTGGGTAGATGTAATTGTTCGGAGGCCATTGATGGTTCTGTTATACGAATAGTTACGATTGTAATCTAGCATTTGCAAGTGAATCAGATTTCGACATTAAATAACCACAAGGAGTTGATATGCTTTTAAATAAATCAAAACAAAACAAATTATCTGAGCTAGTATTTCTACCAGAAATATATATATATAGTATTACTTCGACGTTATGTAATGGCTAACAAACTTGTCTCGCTAGATAAATTTCAACTGATTAGTAAGTTCGATCCTAACTGGATGATCCATTCTTTTGGCCTTTTGGCTTTCTTAGTAATTCACTATAGACACATGTGGGTGTCTGTGCTTGTGTGTGTGTGTGTGTGTGTGTGTGTGTGTGTGTGTGTGTGTGTGTGTGTGTGTGTGTTACAATAGCGAATTTATGTGCATATATTCTTATTGTCACACATCACGGCAAAACGGCACCTGCTACTTTTGCTAAATGTTCACACAGTACAAGGCTCAAAAGCCACTCAAGGTAGAAATTACAAGAATGCAAACGTATGCAACGAGGTCAAGTACACCTTGTACAGAAGTTCATCAATTTCCAGAAGTTTATCCCTCCCAACCTTTTTTCAATGTTGATATTCAATGTGATCAGCCCTTCCCTACATGGTAAATTAGTGAAACATAGTTTTCCTCTTTTCCATTAAAACTGGCATTGTTGTCTACTTGAGGGGAATTGATAGTTGCATATTTCTCAAAGCGATCATAGCCATTTTTCAACCGCTGAAGCCATCCAAGATACCCAATGCTGATTTTCAATGCTGTCAGACCTTCCTGGTTAGAGAAATTGGCGTAACGCTGACTTCCTATTTTCATTTACTCCACAATTGGAACCATTGCTTAATTGGCGAAAAAATAGCATGTTTCCAAGAAGTGATACTGGTAGAAATACTAGCTCAGATAATTTGTTTTGTTTTGATTTATTTAAAAGCATATCAACTCCTTGTGGTTATTTAATGTCGAAATCTGATTCACTTGCAAATGCTAGATTACAATCGTAACTATTCGTATAACAGAACCATCAATGGCCTCCGAACAATTACATCTACCCACTATGTTAGCTCAATCAGTGGTATTGTCTTCAGACACTTCCTCATGGTACTAATAACGCATTGAGTTTTTTGCTATAACAATTATATGTTTTTTAATTATATGTTTAATTATATGTTTAATTATTTGTTTTATGAATTATGTTTTATGAATCCAAAAATTATGTTTTTATGAATTATATGTTTTTATGAATTATATGTTTTATAAAATTATGTTTTTATGAATTATATGTTTTATGAATTATATGTTTTAATTATATGTTTAATTATATGTTTTTTGCTATAACAATTATATGTTATCAACTCCTTGTGGTTATTTAATTATATGTTAATTATATTTAAATTATATAGTTAATTATATAGTTAATTTAAATTTATATTTAAATTTAATTTAAATTTATAGTTAATTATATAGTTAATTATATGTTTAATTATATGTTTTATGAAATTATGTTTTTATGAATTATATGTTTTAATTATATGTTTAATTACATGTTTTTTGCTATAACAATTATATGTTATCAACTCCTTGTGGTTATTTAATGTCGAAATCTGATTCACTTGCAAATGCTAGATTACAATCGTAACTATTCGTATAACAGAACCATCAATGGCCTCCGAACAATTACATCTACCCACTATGTTAGCTCAATCAGTGGTATTGTCTTCAGACACTTCTTCATGGTACTAATAACACCGTACTTTACGGACAGAACGGACTGATTGAAAGGAAAAAAATGACAAACATGCTTTGTTCTCAGAGATATTTTTATACTGCTAATTCATATACACAATTATGTCTACATATTTGCATATCTATCACACAGAAAAAATACAGCATATATCTACACAGCAAGCAAAGTGAAATGAGAACGAAAAGATAAGATAAAGCCTTGTTTAGGACTCCAGATTCAATCGGGCTGGATAATCTACAATGTCCTAGGCGAGAGTATATTCAGCGAGTAGAAAACGGTGAGGCTTGGGTTTTCTCAAATTGAGGACTGCACGATTGTTTCTTTCTACATATCGTTCCGAGCCTATATCCACTGCAACACATTATACATACACGAGAAACAGTAATAAGGCATAAAAGTTTATAAGCTAAGAATGGGGCTGACGAACAACGTTCTGACCTCAAGGCATGAGAGAACAGAAGTAAGTCGGGCGAGACCGAGAAGCAGTCATTATATAGAAGGAGGTGTCCGATTTTAATCCAATTTGATACACTCATACAGAAAGACATAAGAAACGATATTCAGAAGTTTCAAGGTTGCAGTTCTTACAATAGTACAGAAAATCGATAGTATATATATATATATATATATATATATATATATATATATATATATAAAAGGCAAGATGTTTGCGTGTGTGTCTGTTTATCTGCCTGTATGTCTGTATTTTTTCAGCCCTTTTATTTTAGTTTTTGCTTCGGGTTTGGCTCTAAGTAGGTATAATTGTAGTTCTTAGTCTCAGCCATGATACCATTTACTCAGAGGACTTACTTGGCCTTCAAAATTCAGTTTACGACGAAAAAAGCTTATTTGATATCGATACCAGGAAATCAAAATTTGACTTACATCCATTCATTTTTCTTTCAGTCTACGGTTTCGCTTTAACTGGAAACAACTATTGCTTTTTAGTCTTTCGTGCCAACGTCCAAAGAGTCTAAGCTCCAGGACCATGGATTAGTTTTAAAGCTTTCATTACCCCCGAGCAACGCCGGGATATACTGCTAGTATAAAGAATAATTGAAAAGGTGAAGAAATTAGGTAATGAGACATCAGCACCCCCAAGTGGGATGCTTAAGAAATAATTTGATCAGTTGTCAGAGAACACAGCTATATACTTTAGCGTGGCATTGAGAGGATCCACTAGAAACTATTGTATGTTCCAAGTCCTGTTCACAAAATGACAATACAATATCACACATATTATAAACCTTTTAACGCATTAGTCTTTTTATGAGTTATTCTAAGTTTCTGATCCCTGACTATAACGCCAACTCAGAAAATGTTTAACACTAGGACAAGCAAAATTTTTGAATTTCTTATTAATTAAACTATTTAATATTTACAATATAAAGTGGTAGATAATTTAACTTCAGGGAGTCCTCAACTTACGACAGAATTCCGTTTAAGGCAATTCCTGAAAGAATTAGTAAATCTTGGGAAGTTATTATGATACTCACTGTAAAAAGAAATGAATGTTTGAATATATTTGGTTTCTGAGTCACTGGAGGCGGTGTCTCGGCTCTTTCCTTGGAGTGTGGAGAGCGACATCGTTCCTTCTTCGTAGAGCTTTATGGGTAAAAATTACCCTTTTAAAAATGTTGCTCTTCATACGCTTATTTTTTATTTAATTTGTTTTTTATTCTTTTATTTACCGTTTATTTATTTCTATTTTTTATTATTATTTTTGCATACTCATCGTGTTCCTTTCAGTCTGATAGGAAATGACCATAAAAAAACGTTCCCACTCCCCAAATATATAGACAATATATACGAATCCATTCTTGGCTTTCGTCCTAGCCAATACGATTGACCACTTCTCGGTCTCGCCCGACTTACTTCTGTTCTCTCTTGCCTTGAGGTCAAAGCGCTGCAATCGCTTGTCTGTGTCCGTTTTGTTCGTCAGCCCCATTCTTAGCTTATAAACTTTTATGCCTTATTAATGTTTCTCGTGTATGCATAATGTGTTGCAGTGGATATAGGCTCGGAACGATATGTAGAAAGAAACAATCGTGCAGTCCTCAATTTGAGAAAACCCAAGCCTCACCGTTTTCTACTCGCTGAATATACTCTCGCCTAGGACATTATCCAGCCCGATTGAATCTGGAGTCCTAAACAAGGCTTTATCTTATCTTTTCGTTCTCATTTCACTTTGCTTGCTGTGTAGATATATGCTGTATTTTTTCTGTGTGATAGATATGCAAATATGTAGACATAATTGTGTATATGAATTAGCAGTATAAAAATATCTCTAAGAACAAAGCATGTTTGTCATTTTTTTTCCTTTCAATCAGTCCGTTCTGTCTTTAAAGTACGGTGTTATTATATAAACGGACATAGTAACACCCGTAATGGGGTAAATGTAAATGAGTGAATAAACTTTTCTTTCATAGCCCTCCCCACTAACGTTATTTCTTGTCCCAGTAAATCGTGTGTAACTGTTACATGTTTGCTAGATTAATGAGAAGAGGGACAAGACATCATTCTATTTAAAACAGATTTAAATTTACATAAATTCCCGCCATTTCTTCACAATTATCATTTTTTAAATACACCTCCTATTCTGTTAACTATGAAAACTAGGAAAAGTTTAAGATTTATTGGATTGTTCTTTCTTTATTTTTACAACATTTGAATTTTTGTAAGGCGTCTTACAAAGTTCCCGTTGTAACGTGAAAAGGAATTATTACCATGATGCACTTTCTCGTGGGATCGGTCCGAGTAGCCTGAATTTAGCTAATAGTATTTGCCTCAAGGACACATGGCCCAGTAGATAAAAGCAGTGACTTGATCCAACGAGCTGTGAACTGGTTACATCAGAGGTGAACAAAACCTTAGAGATTTGAGTTTAACTGATATTGCGACATCTGGAAGATACATGGCTCGTGGAACTAGAACAATCTATCCCAGTGAATGAAATAAAGGGTTCAGTTCGAAATTCCAATCACCTAAAGAAGGTCGCAGTGTACAACGGCCGAATATGGTAACAAAAATTAGGACAAATTTTAAATTTACTATTTACTACTTACTGATCATGTCGTGTATGGACGTACATATTTCCAAAAATTGACACGTTTATACATATAAAATAGTGTAAATAGTATTTACCTACATCCCTATGGTAATAAGATGGGATACAAGATCATTTTAATGTGGTATACTGCCATGCCAGTGCGTACTACGCGAAAACCTGATATATGACCCTCGCTATCTTACTTCTTTTTTCTATCTACATTTATACAGGTTACAAATTAAACTAAGCCCAATTGGCTCTTAAAGGATGAAAAATGCATGCAGATTTTGATGTAATTCTGGGTTCTTTTTTCGTCCAAATCCATGAACTTGTTTTGCTTATTCTAAGTCGAGTAAAAACACCATATACAATTCATTATTTTTATCCATAATGTTGGATGTGTTAAAATCATTCAACATTTTAACAAGAAATGTCTTAAGTTCATGTTAAAATAATTGCCGCAAAACATTGTTAATTTATTAAAGATGGAATAATTTGTTATGTCATGTTTCTAATTTGAATGTAGATACATCGTATTTATTTCAATTTTTCTAGCTGAATTGTTGACCTATATTGCATATGATCCATTATTGTTCATAATTAATTTACAATAAAATTTTTATTTTATATGAATATGAAAAATGAGGTTTAGTCGAGTGAGGGTATCCTGTTTATACAGGGCCACGAGACCCTTGCACAAGCCCTGTATATCTTGTGTATATACCGGCCAAAGACACTGTCACGTTGGCATCGATATCTTCCACCACACCCTTTAGTAGAATGAGGAAGATGCTAACTCAGTGTCCGAATTTAGCTGATACCAATTTCTTGTGAATTATTTTATAAGCTTTTTCTGTATGTCATGTTCGTTCAGGACGTTAACGAACACAGCTCTCCACAACTTCCTATCCCTTTTCACTCTTAGCACTGTTTTTCTTTTTATTATTCTTTCCACGCCATGTTCTGTCGACACAAGCTTTTCAGGTAGATTTTTCGAGGTTTTCCTCTATGCCTCTTGCCCTCAGGATGTCTGGTGATGGTCAAATTTTTTCAAGCTTTCTTTCCTCATTATGCGCCTCAGAAATTTCAAATGTTTCTAATCTTAAGTATAAGCGTCTTTTTTTTTTTTTTTTTTTCACTTTCTTTAAAACTTCCTCATTGTTTCCATATTCTGTCCATAATATTCTCAGAATCTTTCTGTAGAACCACAACTTTTTTCTTTATTTTTATTTACTGTTGGAAGCTTATTTTTATTTTTTATAATGATATCGCCCCAAGCAAGGCATTATATTGCCACTGTTTTGCAGAATTTACATAGAAGGAAAGTTATGATAAAGAGTGACAGGTTATAAGGGGTGTCAGGAAGTGGGTAAGAGAAGGATGAGAATGCTGATGAGAGTGGATGGAGAAAGGAGCATAAAGAGGGAGGATGCAGGTTAGTGAGATAAGAGATGAATATTGATTTTACATTTAAATTCTTGGAGATTGTAGCTGTCGGGAAAGTAAGTAAATGGAAGGAAATTCCACAGGCGGGAAGTGCGAGAAAAGAAGCTGTTAGAATATAATTTGCGTTTGTAAAAGTGATACCTAAGGTTTAAAATGCATTTTGAAAAATAAAAAATGTCTCTTGAAGCTTTTATTTTAGTTTTAATCTCAAACAATTAGATTCAATTTAATATTTTCAATAAGTAGAATACTTTGCGCTATTTCAAACTAAATTCGAATTCATTGAAATAAGTTTGTTGTTGTTGTTGTTGTTGTTGTTGTCAGTAAGAACGCTAAATTTATTTTATTTATAAATCTGTCAACACAACGTAATTCACTTTATTAAAAAATATTTAAAAAATAAAATATACTTTTCTTAAACTTTATTTGAAGAAGATTTAGCAGATTTTAAGTTTTATTAATCTGATTTGAAACAAATATTATTTCTTTTTAGTTTAAAATTTCGCAGAAAAGCATTTGTAACATACAGGTGGGTATTTTATGATATGCTGACAACTCTCTAGATGTATTCATGATTTTTTTTCTAAGCCGCACATGACCGTAACGACTACTTGACAAATATAAGGAAAACCCCTTTTTTACTTAGTTTTTTAACTACTCAGTAATCTTAGAATTTAGAAAAATCTTTTAAATAATCAAATATTTAATTATAAAGGCATTTGTTGAAGAAATTTTAGAAAATTACCAATAAATTTTAAATTTACTATAGTTACTGCTTACTGATCATGTCGTGTATGGACGTACATATTTACAAAAATTGGCACATTTATACACAAAAAATTCTAAATTATTTTTATAATACTCGAGATCTCTGAATTGTAGTAAACTTCTCCATTTATGATTAATAAATATATTTTTACTTAATAAAAATATCACCTAACCTCTGCAAATAATATATACTTTTAAGATTTAAAAAGTTATATTAGGTACCTCAACTCATTTTCGATACTTAAGTTTTAAAATGAATTTTTCAAAATTTTCTTGAAGCTTTCATTTCAGTTTTAATTGAAAACTAAATGATTAATTTTACTATTTCAAGTAAGCGAAATTCTCCGATGCATTGAACTCGCTCCCGTATTCTTGCTTTCCTGACGGCTACAACCTCCAGAAGTTTAAATGCAGAGTCAATACTCATCTACTAACCACTGACTCTAGTTCTCTCCCCACCCCCGTATAACCTTCCCTTTCTCTCCACCTATGTATCTGTCATCGCATCTGCTTTCTCAGCTTTCTATTGCTCCTTTCTAACTAGTTTGTACTTCTCACTCTTTTCTAATTAATCTTTTTACAGTTATGTCGCCCCCCCCCCGCTCATCAGTGGCATTCCTGCCTTGCTCGGTGTGAAATGATTAAAAAAAATTCAAACAGAAATTATATTGATTAGAATACCAACTGTTTGAGTGTTTTCAAAAGTTATCATTTTTTTGTCCATTTTTGACAGATTGACAGGTATGTAAAAGTTAAATCTTGGTTTAAAAGTTTTACAAAAATAATATATACATCTGTGACACGTTATTTTTGGAAATTTAGCAAATTTAAAATTAAATTAATCTGATTTTAAATAAGTACTACTTGCTTATATTATGAAATTTAGAATAAAAGTATTTCTTAATCTCGGGGGTCATATTTTTCTGACGCGTTAAATGATTGATGACAGCCATATATGTTGAGAAGCTAAGTATGGTAGACCAGAATTGATATAAATTTATAAAAAACCTAAGTGAACGTTTCGTAGGGGAACAACTCTTGAAACACGTAATTTTTTAATAATATGACACGTATGAAAAATATAACTTATAAAAACTGAACAATTTTACATTAAAAAAATTAAAAATTACTTTTAAAATCTTAGTGCGAAATGATTTATATTAAGATTTTCAATTTTCCATTAGTTAATATAGTCTTTGCTTAATAACTTAATAACCAAATACAGAGAGTGACTAGAAGAAATTTAAAAGATGGTTGAACCTTTATAAATTATCACAATTAGCAAAGAAAAAATTAAAACAATTCTTGTAAAAATTCATTATTCATCGAATTTTTTTCCTTCCGAGTATGATACCCGTAATATATATTTATAAAAGCAACTAAAAGCTTATCTAGATAAATAAAAAATGGCGTAGTTTTATTACATCTTTGCTTTACCATTCGGAGCAAATTTTCGCAAAAGTAGATACTGTTTTTAAAAAAATAGGTAATTTACATTCAACAAGGAGTCCTGCATTTAACTAATAAAACAAAAATTGCGGACAGTAGTTGGTTTCTATAAATTTCATGAAATAATTGGATGGCGGGTAACAGATGTAAAAAGATATCTATATATTTTTTCTAAAAATCATAATTTTAAAAATAACCTCATTCATTTGTGAATAAGTCCTGAAAATTTCATTAAAATCAGATGATCATTTGATTTTTTGCAAGAAATTCCAGAATAATAAGTTTTTCACCAGAAAAACAGTGCTAAAATATCCTTAGTAATCTTTGATGCACCGCTGACGAAAAGAAAAACAAGATTTTTAACCAAAATGTCGAGCGTGTTAGAAAGGATTCAAAATTCTTAAAAATAATTTAAAAAATACTTTGGTTTTTCTTTTTAATGATAACATAAATATTTTAACGATAAAACTTTGTTTTTATTAAGTTCAGGGCAATTTAACATAATGCTATGTTGTTTTTTCAGTGAATTAGTGGAAGTACCTAATTTATATATTGTAATTAAAATTTTATACAAATGAAAAAATTCTAATAAAACATAATTTGTTTCATCAGGGTAAGGATGAAAAGATAAATTATATGAAACTGGCCGCTGAAACGTCGAAAATACAAAGACAGCACGGGACGTAGTAAAACTTAACGACTTTATTATTCAAACTTCCCTCTTGATCAGTCTTACTCTTAGCATTCCTGCTTGCAATAATTATCATAGATTGCGTCATAACGTCCCCTTTTCTGAGGTAATTTATTTTAGTCATAAATTTATTTCTAACTTTTCCAAAACAAAACATATATAATTAGAAACCAAATTTTGTTTTGGTTTATAGCCCAAGGATGATAACTCACTCACATTGTGAAATCAAACAGATATTTTGAAGTTTATATTGTTCGTCTTCTCCGAGTTTTTCCAGTACTTTTATGACATATGCACATACCTATGGAAACACACACACTTACTTACGCATTCACGCAATTGTATGTATTAAATTTTGTATGTAACCATTTTATATTTGAATAAATGTAAGCTGTTTGCTGATTGGCATGGTAGCCAATCAGAATCACGGTAAGTGAACTACATTTTTACCGCCAAATCGTAAGGATGTTTCAACACCAATATAAACGATTTGCCGCGCATTTTTAAACAGTTGCAGCAGTTCCACAGAACACCAAACAAGATAGTCACAGCTGCCCAAGATAGCACGCCGCTATCGCGGGGTTGCGTTCTTCAATATCAAGTAATTCTTTCACACACCCGTACTAATTGTAAGACGCAATTAGATGTCTTTATTTCCTTAAATATTCATTCTTCTGTACACTACAAAAATGAACGTTATTCATGAACACTCAGAACTAAACAATTCTTTTAGCAATAATATTCCTCACACGAATTTCTTATCACACTGATAAATCTTACGGCAACAATGAACATTTCAACTTACTTCAAAAACTCTAACACAATTTTCATACAGTCTATGGAAGACACTTTCAAACAAACACTTTCAACATCTATGTGATGTATGTATTTTTTCTTATTGTTAATACACTTTATAGTTGTAAATTGTTGCTTTGTCAATTTCATTACACTTTCTATTTGCTTGTTTAATGAGTGATTTCAACACTTATGAAAATAATGGTGGTATGTAAGTATTTAGTTAAGAAGTTTCTTTGGGAAGGGGCCTTGTGCCATGTAAAAATCTAAACCTAAATTAACCTTGCATAGTAACCCCCACACTTTCTCTTATGTTATTTTGTTTGAAGATTCTTGTAATGATCACTAATCAGTCTATTTCTCAAAAGTCTATTTTCAAAACCTGAAAAAGAAGTATGTTTCCTATTTTTTGGCAAATTCTCTTGATTAGTTACCACAATAAACGACCTGTTCTCAGTGTCAGTTGATTTCATCGTTCCTTCAATGTTTCAATATTATTCTTCATCAAATTTTATTCTAACTTCTCCTCTTTTTAGAGTTGGTAAATTTATGGCACCATGAGACCTGTTAAAATTCTTTTCCATTCTGGTTTTTGCCAGTTTGTCTCTCTCCCTGATTCGTGTGAAATCAGGCCATTTTGGTAATAATTTTGTTGGATGTAGATGTAATGTGGTTCTTAATTTTCTTTCTATAATTAACTAGCAGTATAGCCCGGCGTTGCTCGGGGGTAATGAAAGCTTTAAAACTAATCCATGGTCCTAGAGCTCAGACTCTTAGGACGTTGGCACAAAAGACTAAAAACAATAGTTGTTTCCAGTTAAAGCGAAACCGTAGACTGAAAGAAAAATGAATGAATGTAAGTCAAATTTTGATTTCCTGGTATCGATATCAAATAAGTTTTTTTCGCCGTAAACTGAATTTTGAAGGCTAAATAAGTCCTCTGAGTAAATGGTATCATGGCTGAGACTAAGAACTACAATTATACCTACTTAGAGCCAAACCCGAAGCAAAAACTAAAATAAAAGGGCTGAAAAAATACAGACATACAGGCAGATAAACAGACACACACACAAACATCTTGCCTTATATATATATATATATATATATATATATATATATATATATATATATATACTCTTGTAAGAACTGCAACCTTGAAACTTCTGAATATCGTTTCTTATGTCTTTTTCTATGAGTGTATCAAATTTGATTAAAATCGGACCACTCCTTCTATAACCCGATTTTTTCGATTATCGATATTTATCGGGGGTATCTCGACACAAAACCTAGCTAAGAGCTCTCGCAACCGCTTATAGTACAACTGTGTAAATTTTCAAGAAAATCGGTTCAGCCGTTTCGGAGTCTATAGGTAACGGATACACACACACACACAAAGAGACAAAGTTCCATTTATAAATAAGTTTAGATTCTGTGGGACTGACTTCTTTGACTTGAATTGGTGTACTCTGGTATGTTGTTAATGCTTGAAATGTTTCAAAATTCTTTTAGATATTTTAACAGGACTTTCCGCTACTCCATTTACTTGCAGATAATGTGGACTTGACGTCGTGCTTAAATCCATAACTGTCTGCAGAATCTTGGAACGCGTAACATCCGAATTTTTTCCTGTTATCACTGACAAGTTCAATAGGAATTTCCCCCAAAAGTCAAAGCAATAAATACAAAGACGGCATAATACGTTGTAAGACTTAACAACTTTATAATTCAAACAGCCCGCTGGATCCGTCTTGCTTCCAGCATTCTCTATTGAAACCGGAAGTGCTTACAGTCATCATCATAATCATCTTAATGATGCTGTCATAACATCAATATTCATCAAAAATTATTTTTCCTTATTTATCTTATTCGTAAAAGTAATTAAAAGCTTTTCTTGTAGGGCATAGGATACAAATTCCACATCACACATCAACCAGCTAAAAAAAAAACAAAAAAAAACAGAGAATAAGTTACACACCTGCAAATTCAAATTCAAACGACTACAACATTTGGAAAAAAAAACAAAGTAAAATCGCTCACCCGCAAAAGTGGATCCAAACGGCTAGAATCGGTACTCTGGATCCTGATTGGTTGACAAATCGAGAAATTCAAAATATGTCGGTAAAATGGTTTTTTTCACAGCTAAAGAAAAAATTGTTCTGGTATCCTCCCACGTGACCAGAATTCTATATTTAAGGAGGTCCCCTAACCAGTCACAGCAGTAAGTTGCAGTCAGTCATTCAAGAGGGTCAGTGAGAGACAGCAGTTCGGTCGATCAAACAAGCAGTCGAGCTGTCAGTCAGAGAGCCAGTCAGCCACGCCAGTCAATCCCAAAAGGCGCAGTGTCAGATACACACATCCGATAGGCGCCAACAACAAAAACATCAGTGCCGACAAATTAATCCTTCGCCCACTCAACCGTTACGAACAGAAAGAGAGGAAACACCTGCAACGGCCATAAAACTTTTCACAGCTCTCAGAAAGGAGAAGTAACTCGAAGTTAAGTAGACTGATTAATCGTTTCACACATTACAGTACCAATTACTATCTTCGTTTGACTCTCTCTCTCTCTCTCTCTCTCTCTCTCTCTCTCTCTCTCCCCATTCTCATTCACACTCCTTTTCAACACAATTTGAAACACTTTCCTTTTCCACCTACTTAACGGCTGATGCATAAAAAGGAAAGAAGTATTGTGCTACTACTCTGTGTAATTACAGGCTCAAAACCAACGCTTTCATACTCAACCAATATTCGTTCAAATACAACAGACAGTTTTATATTCAACAAACGTCCACGCTAATATAAAAGACACTTTTCTCTCGAACAAAAGATACACAACTTGTACAAATTGTTTATATTGTATCTATATTGTCAAATACAAAATTTTCATATTTTTATACAACAGTTCTTATTGCGTTATCTTTTCTTGAAATTTGTGTTGTATTTTTGTGGACCGGATAGCCCGCATTAAAACCGCCTTTTTAATACGGGTGTTCTGGAACTCCACAAGGGAGCATCGGCAATGCTTTCGAAATGACCTTATGCCAAACATGACCGAGCCCACCACATTTGAAAGAATCAAAAAGTTGAATAAAAATAAAAGGGTTTCATTTGTATTAATAATTGTAGATCTATTTAGCGAGAAGAATGGCATCAATTCTGTTGTTTTGAAATAATATATATGCTTGAAAGTTCGGTATAAAGTTTTTCTTTTGAATGCGTTTAGTTTTCTTAAAGTCAAACGAAATGGATTTGTGAAGAAAAGATAAGTCTACGTTTTGCTGTGAGTGTGTACAATTATTGTAAGTGAAAGGTATCGTCCTGAGTATTTAATGAAGACGGAAATTATGTCTTTGTTTCTCTTTCTTTTTTGTTGCTGATATGTAAATGAGAAAAGAAGAGAACCAATTATGCAGTGTGAAAAAGAGCGTGAGTAAATGTAGGTTGTCTGGATTTGGCGCCGATCAGATGACTTGTAGCTTTCTGTGATGTTCTTTCTTTCTTGTTGACACTACCTGAGGGAAAAGGCAAAAGTGAGAGAGTAAGAAAATGCATATCGCCTGGATGAGACGTGCGGCTGACGACTTGTGACTCCCTGAAGAGAAAAGGAAAAATCATGCGTATTTAAGTGTTTGTGGAAAACAGAATCGGATCAACTTTTAAGAATTTTTCCTAACTCCTGATTGGCTAATAAATGAGAGGTTGTATCTATTTTGTTTTCACAGACGTTCACACATGGTAAAATGTAGTAAACCAACTGTCTTATGAAAAGAACTTTTTTATTGGTAAATGTATAAATGCATGTGCTTTTTTTATTGGCTCATGAAAAGGTATAGGTGTGTGTAAGTTCGGATTTTCTGTGCAATCAAATCTTACGAAACACGACATTCTAATTAAATAATGATTTGGCCTTATTGCATTATTTTATTTTATGATTCAGACCAGATGTTCTGTAACTAGGCGTCCTGTTTTACAAAACAACATTAATGATTTAAATTCTCCAAGGACTTGTGCTTATAACTAATATAAACATTAAGCATTGCAAAAAGGAATTTCTTAAAATTAAATAAGTAGGGGTGTATAAAGATTTTCCTCGGGCACAGTTATTTCCACAGAGTCAAAGACGGACACACTTGAAGAAGAGAAGCAAGTCAACGACAGTATTAAATTCAACGGATTTCATGAACAGAGAGGTGTATACAAAATAGGCAAAAAAAGGGATTGCAAATATAATCTATATTTACGGACTTAATTGTTAGGAGAGTGTCCAAGGAACAAGTGGGAGTTACGACCTCGTGGCTTCTGGACTCTGCTAACGTCAGAAAAAACGGATCCAATAAAAAATTTTCTAAGAAACGTTTCTAAAATAATTTATTTCTGAATAAGTACTGAAACTTTTGTTAAAATCCAACAATTATCTGATTTTTGCAAGAATTTCCAAATCAACTTGTGGTGATAGTAGTAAAAACGTATTGAAATATACTCTTTACTAATAGAATGACAAAGAAAATATCTCTTTTTCTCTCTACGCGATACATCTTTTCTTTCTTTTTCTATAACTCGGACATAGCATACTTGGTCAGCTGACGTCGTTTGGAAGCCAACCAATCACTAATGTTCCCACCAAAGTCAAAAAAGAAACGCGTAGACGTTACGACAGTATAAAACAAAAATAACCACATGTATATGTTTCTCATCGCTCTCAGCTGCACACACGTGTGTGCATGGGAGCTACGCTTCAAGTCGTCGGAAATTCAACAAACACCAAACCAAAAAACGGTTAAAAATAATATCGACACAAAAAAGAGATACCGAAATTTAAGATTAATTCAAAAGGACATGTGCAAATACCGGAACAATTCATATCAAATCTTTTAGGACCTACACATCAAAATACACGTAAAGTGATGAATTTTCACAAACGAAAGTACGAACTAATGGAGTCAACCACAAAATAATAAAAATTATGGTATAGTTCATACAAACCTGGCCTTTGTTCGTTATTATCACAACCACATCAAAATCATACCGGTAACCCTACCGTACGACTACGTAATAAACCTTTTTTTTACCGTTTAAAGACGCTGAATTCCCCATACTAATTTACTCGTCGTCCATTGTAAATTTTTAATTCTTAAAAATAAAAATGATTCAAAAATACATTTTAATAATCAAAAAATCCTCTTAATAATAACAACGTTTCTGAATTTCTGATGATAAAAATCTGTTTCGTTTTTTATTAAGTTTTTGGGGAGGATTTCTTGTCATCATGTATGTTCATTCTTTAAAAAATATTTAAACTGGAGGTACTTATAGTGGGTTATCCGTTATAGTGAAGTGTATTTGTGTGCTGAAATATATTAACTGAATTTGGCCTTGTTAGTAGATAGCTCAATATAAGGGGGTTATAACACAAGAAAATCAAATTGTGTATAGAACAACATTTATATATATATATATATATATATATATATATATATATATATCAACTAAGATTTTTTTTATATATAAAAGTAATGTCTTTTGGTTGGTACAAAAATCGTTAAAAATGTTCATAGTAGTAAATGCCAAAAAGAGTTTGAGCGTATGTATGTGTGAGCGTTTGTTTGTTAGAAGTGTCTTTGATGTCTCCGCTCAGTCCATCGGGTAAGTGGTTCAGTAAACAGTGAAGAAGAAGGTGAGAAAGAAAGGAGAGGCAAGCATACTGCGATCGCCTGACGTGGTCAAGAGACGTATTAATTATGCTCGTTTTTTCTCAACTGGCGATGCTTCTTGTGTCGGTCTTTTATTTCGTCTTTAGAGCTCCCAACAAGTCATTTGGGAATTCACACCCGGATTTAATTCTGGGCTTCTCATTGGACGATAAACAAAATTTACATTGGCTCGCGAAAAGGGTCCGTAAAAGAAATTTGATATTTATTTATTTTTGGTTTTCCACCGGAACATCTCCGTGGAGCCCAGATGGGCAAAGACCAGTTTTGGTCATTTGCTATCTGGACCTCTGAGGGCAAACATACGGTCCCTGGTATCACCACATACTTACTTAATTTACTGGCATACAGGTGGACCGATATTACATTTTTCAGTTCAGGATTCTTTCTCCTGTTTCTTATGAAATTATTGTTTTGTTTTGTTTTTTGTTTGTTTGTTTGTTTGTTTGTTTGTTTGTTTGTTTGTTTAGCTTTTGGAGGATAACGTGTAGTACCAACAGCACTGTGGTGGGTGTTTTGGCAACACCATTGGTCGTACTTGGAGTCTTTATCAAATAAGTTGTAATTGTTGATTATCTCCCCTAAATTGTACTTCCATTCTAATCTCCCTTGATGTATTTGGAAGAAACTTTTTTTATATAATTATTGTTTATTCAAAAACTTACATGAAACATCTTGTTTGATTAACTTCATCAGAGAATTTTTATTTAGTGTTATAAACATATTTATCGTTTGAATTAACTTTTTTTTTAAGTTCTTAAAAATATGTACGAAACTACACTGAAAAGTGTAAATGTATTGAATGACGATGTAAGTAACAGTTTTCGTTTTGGTATGAAAAATGTTATTTTTCTTAGTTTTCACACGTCATGAAAGCTAAATTGTTTTATTTTAATTCAGCCTACGGTTTCAGTTTTCTTCTAACGACAAATAAAGTTGCTAATATAATTATGTACTCCTTTTGAAAGATTTCTTTCTTTAGTTTATCAATCTAGGCACCTCTCTAATATTGTAAAAAAAAAACAATAACATAATGAAAAAAGTTCCCAATGTTTTATTGTCAGAATGTTTATTTTTAAGAAGAAAGGCCAGAGTATTTTTTTAAATTTTAGTTCTTCCAAACACGTTCGAAATTCTGGTTAAAAAATCTTGTTTATTTTTGCATCAGCTTTTGACTAGAGAGTTTACTTAGTAAACTTTATTGATTACATTTTTAGACAAGAGATCGCTTTTAAACTTTGTTTCTTGTTGAAAAACAAACATTATATTGCAAAATCTTGCAAAAATCAAATAATTGTAAGATTTTTATGAAACTTATAAGAACTATTCGGAAGTGAATGAAATTATTTTTGAAATTATTATTTTTAGAAGATCTTAGTAAAAATATTTTTTTTAACCCAGTTTCACTTTTTAAAATTTCTAGAAATTATTATGCGCATTACTTTTTTTTGTTTAGTTTTGCGTCGTTTTATTTTATTTTATTTATATTTTTCTGAACTCATTCTAACCTTTCTTTGTTTTTATTCGTAATTAGAATAAGGATCCGCAAACTTTTTTAGACCATCGACCCCTTCCTTCATGGAAACCTTGATCCTTCAGTGACTCCGATTCATGTACAAAAAAATAAAACAAACTAACGACCACGCACTTTTGACCAGAAAACCACCAAAATTCCGATGGAAAAGAATCTTATTTTTTAATTTTATCTTCATAAATCTCTCTATGTCGTTAACAAGAAGAAGGATCGTAAAAAACAAAATGATCATAAGAAAAACTTTAAACTTTTTTGTACGGGAAATTTGAGTTTTAAAATGTTTTTTTGCTGTAAAAAAAATTATAATTTGCAATAATAGACAATTTTTAAGCGAAACACGTCTACTTTTTAAAATTCTTTTAAAAAACCAAGCAATAAAACTTTCATAATTCGTTCATTTTGTATGAAAATATTTTTCAATAGTTTTTTTTAAACGTTCTGGGAAGATTTTTATTGCCATTTTCTCCAAATCTCCTTTTTATTTTTACAAAAAAAAAAAGGACCTACAGAAAATGAAAAAGAATACTTGATGATTGAGTGATACGTATACTTTTTTATTTACTTCTTTTTTCGGTATTTCATCTCAAGGAAAGCAATAAAAAAGCGTAAGAGTTTTACTGAGTGTGCAAGAATATGAGGAAATGGAAAACATTAAGGCAAGAGATTAGAGAATGATTAAAGAACAGAAATTAAGAAAATATTTATGACGATTGACATTGAAATTTTTTTTTTTTGACATTGAAATTTATTTTTTGTTTTTAAGAACAAAGTTGACTGAAAAAGAAAAGCAATAAGAAAATACAATATACTTCAAGAATTTAAATGTAAAGTCAATAATAGTCATTTCCTATCTTGCTAACTTGCATCCTTTCTCTCATGCTCCTTTCTCTGTCCACTCCATTCTCAGTGTCTTAACCCTTCTCTTACTCACTTCCTCACATGCCCTGTAACCTGTCACTCTTTCTCATAACATTCCTTCTATACAACCCCCTGTGCACCAGCAATAGACTGTCTTGCTTGGGGTGATATGATTATAAAAATAAAAAATTAAAAAAATCTTGCTATTCAACCCATAGCTGGAAAAAAAAAAATTAGTGCATAAGTGAATGCAATGAATTCAACAGGAATTTGAACTCAACTCACTGGGAAAATTTTTTGCCTAGTCAGTCATGTCTGGAAAAAGTTATGATTGCCCATGCATATGTCAAGTACAGCAATTAACTGACAGACTGTCAAACAATCTATGTATAAACTTCTTTCCATTCCTGTCAGTAACTGATGCACAATATTTCCTGTCTATCCCAGTGAAATGTAGAGGAACAAAATTGGCAAACTTAAAGAAATTTTCTCATGACACATTCAAGGGCAACATCCCAAGATTATATCTGAGACTGTTTTCCATAGATACTGAATACAAAACAATTATCTAAATCTAAATCCAATCTTATTTATAAATGGAACTTTGTGTGTCTGTGTGTGTGTGTCTGTGTGTGTGTGTGTGTGTCGATTACCTATAGACTCTGAAACGGCTGAACCGATTTTCTTGAAAATTTACACAGTTGTAATATAAGCGTCTGCAAGTGTTCTTAGCTAGCTTTTGTGCTGAGGTACCCCGATAAATATCGATAATCAAAAAAATCAGGTTATAGAAGGAGCGGACTGATTTTAATCAAATTTGATACACTCATAGACAAAAACATGAGAAACGATATTCAGAAGTTTCATGGTTGCAGTTCTTACAATAGTGCAGAAAATCGATAATATATATATATATATATATATATATATATATATATAAAAGGCAAGATGTTTGCGTGTTTGTTTATCTGCCTGTATGTCTGGATTTTTTTCAGCCCTTTTATTTTAGTTTTTGCTTCGGGTTTGGCTCTAAGTAGGTATACTTGTGGTTTTTAGTTTCAGCCATGATATCATTTACTCAGAAGACTTATTTGGCCTTCAAAATTCAGTTTACAACGAAAAATAACTTATTTGATATCGATACCAGGAAATCAAAATTTTACTTACATCCATTCATTTTTTTTCTGTCTACGGTTTCACTTTAACTGGAAACCATTGCTGTTTTTAGTCTTTCATGCCATTGTCCAAAGAGTCTGAGCTCCAGGACCATGGATTAGTTTTAAAGCTTTCATTACCCCTCGAGCAACACCGGGCTATACTGCTAGTATTATATACCAAAATGATCCCAGTTTCATGTAATGAATATTTAAATCTTTTGAATTGGTTATATTAGAAGAACATGAATAAAAGTCAGACAGTTAAAGTACCATACGTGATACTTGCTTTGGACGATCATGTCTCTTTCGAGACATGACTGACTGGGCAGAAGATTTTCCAGCAGTAGGTTGCCATTGCTTTCTACGGTAGACTGGTTGCCAGCCAAGGCTATAGAACCCAATCTGTCTTGTTATTTAACTCATAACTGGAGGGAAGAGATGGATTAATACCTTTCCCAAGGGTATTTGCGCGTAAGTGAATGCAACAAATTCAACTGGAATTCGAACTCGGCTCTCCGATTTCTCATTCCGAGCCGATATCCACTGCACCACAAACGCACATCCACAATAAAAGTACAACATAAAAAAATTGATAAACAGAAGGCGACACAGAATAGGCATCACATGGAAGGATTTTGTGTTCAATCCAAAGAATTGTTTCTTGTGTTGCATTTTTAAGATAACCATGCACATTCTCATCTAGCAAAATTGCCATTTCTAGCATTTTGAAATAAAAAATTTCTTTTGAATCTAACCTGAGAAAGAAAAGAATTTTTCTCACAGATAGATTCCATTTAAGATGAGATATTGAAATCTTTTTAGGATTGTTATGAGGATACATTTATATATAAAGAAATAATATTAATAATGTCTAAAAAGTTATAGTAAGGGATTCTGTTGAGTCCTACTTCTTATTTTTTTTTTTAATCATTTCACCCCGAGCAAGGCAGAAACGCCACTGATGTGCAGGGGGTTACATAAATGTAAAAAGATTAATTAGAAAAGAGTGAGGAGTACAAACTAGTTAGAAAGGAACAACAGAAAGCTGAGAAAGCAGGTGCGATGACAGATACATAGGTGGAGAGAAAGGGAAGGTTATACAGGGGAGGGGAGAGAGCTAGAGTCCAGTGGTTAGTAGATGAGTATTGACTTTGCATTTAAATTTCTGGAGGTTGTAGCCGTCAGGAAAGCAAGAATACGGGAGCGAGTTCCACAGGCGAGAAGTGCGAAAGAGGAAGCTGCAGGAGTAGAATTGTCGTCTGCATTTGGCTAACCTGACTGTGAATGGGTGGGACCCAGTTGCCAGTCTGTTTGCACGAGTAAACACCTGTTGAGGAGGCATCAGTGACTTAAGCTCAAAAAAAAGTTTTAATTTTTGAAGTAGTTGTTAAATAGAGAAATTAGAAATAGAATGTTTTGGAAGATTGTAGAATGCTCGAGTAAAATTGAGAGAATTCTAAATAATTCTAGAAATATGCAAATTAGGTGTTAGCCTCTCTAAAAATAGGTTTTGGGAAGAGAGTAGTCAGTTGTTAAAAGGATTTACTGACATTATCAACTCCGGCTTTGATTCAAGGATTTATAGACAACTGAAAGAATCTCTAAGAAAAGTTGCCAACCAACTAAAACCTGAAAGAGAACCTCATGGAACTAAAAGGGTAAATAGATTTTTTGACCTTTTCATTGACCACACTGGAAATTATTCTTTATATACACATTTAAGGATTTCCAAAACATATTACACTTAAACTACACACTAACTTAACTGGGTAAAGATACTGACCCATTCTTCCCCTTCATAACATTTTGCCTGCCAGTAGTAAACTCTACGTTTCTCTTTTGAATGCAAAAAATTGTAAATTTTGTACATATATCATTTTGTGTTTATCATAAATTAAATATTTGTATGTGATTTAACTTTGAGTTTTTGTCAATCATTTTTTTTCTTTTGTTACACTTAAGACGTAATAAGGATCCAGCCAAGATTTTCTTCATTTTAGATTTTCTATAATGAATCCATTTTCCATTGTCAGTTTTACCTTTGTCCAAAATTATTTTTTCTGAGTTTAGCAAGAAAAGAATGGTATTCATTTCCATAAGTCTTTTTGGAACTTTTCTTCTTTGCTTCTACACTTTTCCTAGGGTTCATAAACAACCATTGTAGTTTGTGTAAGTCACTTTCTTCTGGCTTGTGATAAATTTCCCCAATTTGTTTGATTCTACCAACAGAGTGTCATGAGTCAAACAATCCAATAATATGTCTTCTGTTTACTACAGCAGTTACACTTGTCTCTGTCATCTCTTTATGCACTTTTTATAGTCTGAATGAGTTAAAATTTGCATATGTTAATCAGAAATTCTCACAAAAGTCTATCCAATTCAGAGATCTGTCTGTTTTAAATGTATGGCTTGTGAAACTGCCATTTTCTTTTTGGGAAGACATGTCTGAATCTGTTTTCATCCCAGAGGTAAGAGTTTCTCTAGTGTTACAAATTGCATATGCAATTAAGAGAATGGGGAACATTGGCAACGAACATGATTGTATCTATATGTTTTAATATTTTGTCGTTCTAATAGCCTTAAAATTCTGTTAAATATTTTGCAAATAACCAAGTTCTAGAAAAATCATATATTCAGAAGATTTTTGAATAAGAAAAATAAGCTTCTAATTAATCCATTCTTCTACATCGATTTTTTTTTCTCAATAGATTCTATTTAAGTTGAGATGTTGAAGTTTGTCCTAGATGTAGGCCAGATTTCTTCACTTCAGATTTTTATAATATTTATAATTATTTATAATTTATTTTTATAAATATATTTTATAATATTTATAATTATTTATAATTTATTTTTCAACATTTCTTCAATATGTGTCTTCTTATTTTGTTGGTTGATTGCCATTAAAACTCTGATTAACTATTTTGCAGATACCTGTTCTGGAAAAATCGTACATTCTGTTGATTCCTGAATAAGAAAAAGAAACAGTTGCTAAAAAATATTAGATGCCACAGATGTACCCAAACATTTCAAAACGGAAGCAGACATCAAATATCTACCCAGATTTAACTGTTTTAAAGGAAAATGATTCTATTCTAGATGACACATCTCAAAATGAAAGCTTGCCTACTAATTCCTCATTTGCAAATCCATCTGTCTTACAAAAACATCCCAAATTACAGAATAAACACAGGCCAGACCAAAAAGAGAACAAGGATGAAACAAGCAGAAAATTTTGGAATCTCTGTAAATACATCATAGCCATTTTGAGTAGTATTTTCTTTGTATTAATCAAATACTTGTATTCTACATTTCAGTACCAAGAGTCAAACCAAGCACTGTCTCTATACCTGAAAAATGTTGAAGAACTCAAACCCATCTATAGCCCACAGACTGATGATTTTTGGAACAACATCAAATCTTTTCCCTATTCCCTTCTCTCAGAAGAAAATCCGGAAAGCCCTGCTGTGCTTTTAATGGTTGCACCTGCTGGCAGTCTAAACCTGGCATTACAGCTCACCAAGCAACTTACTAATATCCTACATAAACTCCTTAACTCTTCATCAAAGGAACTTCACATCATCAATGGAACTTCTTTAACTGTTGAAAGTTCAGATGACCAGAAAATGATGATCGATGAACAAATCCGTACTTTGGTGGACAATCAGAGACAAAAAGTAGTGGTTATTGTCAACTTGGAGAAGATCGACCCCAATGCTGTTATGATCTTTCATGCATACTGCGACAACAGTGAGGCTGTTTATAAAGACATAGCAATAATTTTTTTACTTGAACTGCCATCTGGAGTTCAAGCCAATAATAATGGAAACATTTATTCTCACTTGTCACACATTTGGAGTCAATTGGGGAAGAGTAGGTGCCAGGCTCTTTTCTCTCGAATGGCCAACAATATTGCCATCCTAAAAGCAAAATAGTTTTATTTCTTTCAAGTTTTAGAAGATGGTCATGTGATCCATTGGAGCAACTTTCAAGAGAAAATTATCATGGATAAAAGAATATCATTGAATTTGCTCCATTGCAGATTATACTATTTTCTTTTTTTTTCTTTTTTTTAATCATTTCCCCACTTGTAAGGCAATAAAGCCACCAAGATGTGAACATTACTGTACATGAGAGAATATGAGAAAAAGAAAAATTAGTAAGGAAAGGGAAAACAGTAAAAGAACAGGAATTAAGATTACAGTAGATAACAGTTAACATTGCATTTAAATTTCTAAAGATAAAATTAGCTGGAAAGCAAAAACCAGGAAGAGAGTTCCACAAGCCTCTTAGACTACTTTTTTTTTTTTGCGCCTATATATTTTACTTATATTAGTAAATAAATAAGGAATAGTGTTCATTGTGGTGCAGTGGATGTCAGTTCCAATCAAGAAATCGGAGAGCCGAGTTCAAATTCCAGTTGAATTCATTACATTCACTTACATGCAGATACCCTTGGAAAATGTATTGATCCATCACTTTTCCCTCCAGCTATAGATTAAATAGCAGGACAGATTAAGTTCTCTAGTCTTGGTTGGCAACCAATCTACTGCAAAAAGTAATGGATACCTACTGTGGGAAAATCTTCTGCCCAGTCATTCATGTCTCTTTCAAGATATGATCGCCCAAGTGTGTATCACATATAACATTTAACTGACTGACTCAATAATTACTTTTTAATAATTGCCTTATTGAAAAAACATTTTTACTTGGGAATAATATCGTTCAGTTGTTAATCACCTAATAATACTTTTTAAAAATTTTTTTTATATATTCTTTAAGTCAGCATTTTTTTAGAGGTAAATTCAATGATTGTGATTATAATATACTCTTTATGACTCTTAAAGGTTAGGTAGAAACATACAAAAACATACTTTTAGTATTATGAAGATTATTATTATACATTCTTTTTAAGGCTTATTGCAAGTCACAACCATTGTTTTCATATTTTTACTCAAAATATGTGTGTGTCGTGTAACAACAACACAGAAAGAGAAACTGGTAAGAATAGTTTTAATTACAGTCAGGTTTATTCCATTGGTTTTCACAGAATTAACCTTTGGGAAAAATAAGAATCCATCATTTTTCTTTCTATCAGTTATGGGTTAACTAGTAAGACATACAGGGGCTTTGGTTGACAACCAGTCTAGAATTAATGACTCAAAAGATATATATTTTTTTAGCCACTTGTATTGACAGGTTTGTCCAGTGGTGATTGTGGAACTCTTTAAGTGTGGAGCACTTAGGGGATGAGATTTTTCTTGCAAACTCAGTGTCTTCATTTACATATTACACCACTATCATGCACACAACTTAGTAATGAGTTTGAGTATAAATATGTTACTTCTCTAAATTAAACAGAAAACTTTTCATTCATAGTGGAGTTCTAATCTATTCTTGCCCTCTTTTCCAGTCTCAAACTGTTGGAACACAAGAGAGGTTAATTTTAAAACAAAATCAAAGGGTTAATACTAACGTCAATACTAGCAGAACAGTGTGATTTGTCTGATTTTTTTTTTTTAAATTGAAAAAGAAAGCACAGGGAAAAGTGCAGAAGATCAAATTTTATCAAAATCAGTGACTGATCAGTTTTATAAATTTTCAAAGCTTATAAAAGTGGTGGGGGGCAACCGAGGAGCCAGCCAACATTTGGGGGAGTGTTTGGCTCCTTCTACCGACCCCTGTAGAATTGCCACTGAGTTTATCTACAAAAATGCACATTTGCTAAAAATTCACAAGTCAAAGCTAATCACCTGCTGCAGGCATTTACTGTTTTATTATTTTTTTGTTTCATTTTTTTTTCACCTACAATCAATTCTCTCTGTTCATCTTTGCAGATTAGTCTTCATCCTAAGAAATATATATAGTAGTAGTGTGTGTATCTAAATCTAATCTAAACTTATTTATAAATGGAACTTTGTCTGTGTGTGTCTGTGAGTGTGTGTATCCGTTACCTATAGACTCCAAAACAGCTGAACCGATTTTCTTGAAAATTTACACAGTTGTACTATAAGCGTTTGCAAATGTTCTTAGCTAGGTTTTATGTTGAGGTATCCCCAATAAATATCGATAATCAAAAAAATCAGGTTATAGAAGGAGTGGTCCGATTTTAATCAAATTTGATACGCTCATAGACAAATACATAAGAAACGATATTCAGAAGTTTCAAGGTTGCAGTTCTTACAAAAGTGCAGAAAATTGATAATATATATATATATATATATATAAAAGGCAAGATGTTTGCGTGTGTGTCTGTTTATCTGCCTGTATGTCTATATTTTTTCAGCCCTTTTATTTTAGTTTTTGCTTCAGGTTTGGCTCTAAGTAGGTATAATTGTAGTTCTTAGTCTCAGCCATGATGCTATTTACTCAGAGGACTTATTTAGCCTTCAAAATTCAGTTTACAGCGAAAAAAACTTATTTGATATCGATACCAGGAAATCAAAATTTGACTTACATTCATTCATTTTTCTTTCAGTCTACGGTTTCGCTTTAACTGGAAACAACTATTGTTTTTAGTCTTTTGTGCCAACATCCAAAGAGTCCGAGCTCCAGGACCATGGATTAGTTTTAAAACTTTCATTACACCCAAGCAACGCTGGGCTATACTGCTAGTATATATATATATATATATATATACTGTGTCCTCCCACAAATTGATATCATTTAAAATCTGAATAACTACATGTCCAAGGTAAACAGAATTAAATAGGCTTCATGTTATACAATAAAAGATTTATCAAAATCTGAACAAGATATTCGAAGCAATATAGATTTTAGAACCAATTTCACAAAGCTTCAATATGCTCACCACCTGTGACACAACACACGTCAAGTCAGTAGTCCACTCATGCCAAACATGCTGTAGCCTGTCATCTATCTGTTTCAAATGTATGACTCGTGAAACTGCCATTTTCTTTTTGGGAATATTTGTGTCAATCTCCAGTGACTCTCTGCTTAAGTTTCTCTTGGCTGTTAAAAAGAGAATGGATATAGACCTGTTCTTTCACATAGCCCCATAGAAAGAAATCAGAAGGTATCAAGTGCTGGCCATTTCAACAGAACATTATCATTATCATTGAGACACCCAATCTATATTCCTGATAAATTTTTATTGCACAAACAGCCTTCCTATTTGATTTTTTTGTGCCATGTCCAAATCTGTTTAAATTTAATCTAATTAAATACTTACTTCTATGCTTACATAAAATTGATATACTAGTAAACAATACCTTACCTTACATATTCCTATATCAATCCATCAACACTTTTCTCTTATTTAACCAATGGTCACCCATTTACTATAGAATTAGTAATTTTTCACTGAAGTACAAATTCCTGTTTTCTTCAACACTTATACAGTCTGGCTTCAGCTAGTATTTTCTATACAATAGTCGGAGCTACTTTTCTGCTGTTAATAATGTCTCAGTAGTAGGTAGATAGAGCGATACTTTTTTTTTTTTTTTTTAATCATTTCACCCCGAGCAAGGCAGAAACGCCACTGATGTGCAGGGGGTTACATAAATGTAGAAAGATTAATTAGAAAAGAGTGAGGAGTACAAGCTAGTTAGAAAGGAACAGTAGAAAGCTGAGAAAGCAGGTGCAATGACAGATACATGGGCGGAGAGAAAGTGAAGATTATACAGGGGAGGGGAGAGAGCTAGAGTCCAGTGGTTAGTAGGTGAGTATTAACTTTGCTTTTAAATTTCTGGAGGTCGTATCCGTCAGGAAAGCAAGAATACGGGAGTGAGTTCCACAGGCGGGAAGTGCGACTACCTTTGTATTTGTTATTCAGATTCATCCTATAGATATAGAAGCATTTTTTGCATTCACCCTTGATGGCTCCTATGTAATAAATGGCTTTGCCTTCACTAATTGCTTAAGCTTCATATACAAAATGTCTTACCAAACATGCCCCATTCAAAGGATGGTCCTCTTTTACTCTACATTATCATCTGTGGGCTTCTTTGCTCATTACTTTTCTATTATGGTTTATCATACTTTTTTCTGTACTGTTGGTGCAGCTGCAAGAAAACCAAATACATGGTCATCAGTAAAAAGGGCAGCCCAATATGCTAAATACAGGTCGGGGATACTAGAATCCCTAGAATTGCTATGTGTTGTCAGTTCTTCAATATGGCAGTGAATGCTGGATAATAGATGAAGGAAAAACTTAAAGCAGTGGAAATGTGGTTCTACAGAAGGATGCTGCAAATATCATGGATCGAGCATGTGAGCAATGATGAGGTCCTAGAAATGATGGAAAGAAAAAGGAAATTAATACTGAGTATCAGGAAGAGACAGCTGAAGTTCCTGGAACATGCAATGAGGAAAGAAGGCTTGGAGAACCTGATACTAACAGGCCAGATAGAGGAAAAAAGAGATAGGGGAAAGCAACGGATAACATATTTGAAGAGCCTGAGCAGGTGGATAACAGAACGGGGGTTGCGAAATGTTACAGGAGAAAGCGTACTAAGAGACACCAGGGATAGGGAGACGTGGAAGGCCATGATCGCCTATGTCCTGTAGGGACAGGGCACATAGAAGAAGAAGAATTAGCAAAATATTTAACAAATTAACTTTAAAAACTGTCATCCTGCTTGGATTAGTATAGTTGTAATAGCATTGTCAGAAGCATCAGTTACTACTACAAATGATATTGTTTCTGTTAGTAATACATTATTTGCAAATAAACCAACAGAGTACTCATTTTTTGAGTTACAGGTGTCTCTTTCTGATTTCTTTATAATATAGGCTTTCCTTTTAAAGAAATTTCTTTTCCAATTCATCTCCTTTGTATCTTGACCAAGTAGTTGACAGTTACATTTCATGTATCCATTTTTTCCACAGTGTTAACACTTTGGTTTCCTTTTGTTAATATGGTGTTTTGACGCCATAGCTTTGAATTCAGATTTACCACTTTTTTTTAAAATTTAATTTGCTTATACAACAGTCATTCAGTCACAAACACCCATTGAGACACACCCTGACTACCTTCAAGTGCTGTCACCAACATATTATAAGAATCTGCTAGGCTAGCTAAAAGATATATAGCTCGATTCTCCTCTTTAATGGAATCTCCGATGGTTGTCAATATGTCTGTTAAGAGAATCACCTTCTTTAAATTTAAGCAAATATAGTCTCCTAGCTTGTTCACCCACGTTTTTAAAATTTGCCTGCCATTTTTTTCATTGATGATCTTGCCATGGTTGACAGACCACGGCAGGATCATCAGGGTCTCCAATTAAATACAAAAGTGATGGTTTGACTGAAAATCACAATCATCACCATGGCATGATCTTTCCACAACAGGTATTTTGAGTGCAAGTTCACATTTGTTTTGGGCTCAGTAACAATCTCTATATCATTAACAATGTTCCATGGTCCCTCTTCGATCAATGCCATATTGCATTGCATTTTCCAAGTGGCATAATCAGCCCCCCATTCAGTTGCACAAGATTAATAAGCTTCGTTTCTACTGTCATATTCAATCTTATACTTTACAACTTGTTACAATCTCACAAGGTTCTTAAAGTGCAGCATATTCTGGAGCCATTACCTCTGTTAGAAATATCTTGTGTTGTGTGAAATGAACACAGGAGGATAAATTCAAGAAGGAAATGGACTCGTGTTGTATTGAGTTAACACAACACAGTGACTTATTTTATTTATTAGGGACAACATGACTGCGCCTTCATAACAGCAATAGAAACTGGGGCTAGATAACTCCAACTCCTTTATTTAATTGTAAGTTCATGTAGCTAAAGTGAAATTTTCCACAGTTTCATGAATGAAATGCAACAAAAGTTGAGAAAGTCAATCGATTTGGTTGATATAATGGACTTCTTTCCATTAAAAGAGAAATTGTGAAACTGGGCAGTCAAGAAACCTCTCCAAATTATGATCATGTCCTTTCTGAGTTCTTCCAACAATGACAGTATTGTTTATGCAGACATAAGTTCCAAGTAAATTGCATTATCTTATTATATTATCTATGATCCTTTGAAAGTAGACTACACCCTTCATGGATTTGAATGGAATTCTGTAGAACTGATACAGCTTGCCATTTGCATCAAAGGCAGTGTATAGTCTATCCTCACTTTCCATGGGTAGTTGATGGTAAGCACTTTACAACTCTAACAAACTGTAGTACTTTCATAGGCAAGATTATCTATCTTCGGGAAAGGATAAGCATCAAAGTGTGTATCTCTGTTGATAGTCTCACAATAATCAACAACTAGTCTCTTTCAATGACATTCATTGGTTAGTATAAGGACCTGATCACCCCAAGAAAATGTTTTTTCTTTAATAATTCCCCACTGTAGCATCTAATCAGTTTCAGACTGCACAAATCATTAGTTATCATCTCCAAGTTTTCTTGATTTCATGGCAGTAGGTTTGCAGGTTGGGAAACACAGATGATACGTCTACTGAAGTAAAATTAGAAAGGCTTTTCTGAGTACCACCAAAATACTTTTGAGTGTTGGCCTATAAAATCTTTACTTAGAATCACATCACAGAAAAGATCAACTAAAACAGAAAGCCTTACGTTAGGGTATGATTTGCCTAGTAAGTTGATTTTAAATATAAAGTTCATTTACCAGACAGTTCAGTATGAAGAAGCCACAGATACCTTCTACATGTATGCCTGCTGAAAGTTGAGACTTTCTTGTTCCAATAGGCACTGCCAGATGTTTACTGCTAGAAGTTCATTAATGAAAGCATCTCTCACTAATTCCATCCAATACTGCTCAGCTGGGATGGCTGTAAAGATACAATTTTTACTAAGTATGTTCAGTTCTTTGAGGAAAGTATCACTAGATTTTGGAGGCTGGTGTCTACGGCTATATTGTGTTGAATACACCAGTTCCCGTCCGATCACCGAAGTTAAGCAACATCGAACCTGGTCAGTTCTTAATGGGTGACCATTTGGGAATACCAGGTGCTGTAAATGTAAGGACCAAGAATGGTCCACCTGCCCTCCAGGTTTAGGGGTTGGATGTAGGGCTAACAATCCTGCCCCGTAAAAAAACAGTTTGTTACAGAAACAGCAACAAAAAGTTGCTGCCCTATGCACCATCTGGGTGTGATGGATAGATGATGATGATGATGCCTGGTAGCATATAGATGTCTCAAGATCATTTCAATTTTTTTCTTGATATATAGTCTATCCAGGGTTCCCACAATCTTCTTGAAGATAGTTGCTTTGGAAAAGAACTCAAAAATATTTGCAGTTGTTACGTAATGCAGTTTATTACAATTAATGCTGTGATCATCAATTTGAAAATTGTTAAAGATCCTTTGCTGGTGCTGATACTCTCTTTCAGCATCTGGCAAATTGGATTTTTTTTTTTTAATCATCTCACCCCAAGCAAGGCATTCCACTGCCACTATTGCGCATGGGGCTACATAGGGGAAGGTAAAGAGAAGGAGTGGTTAGACATAGGGAATGTCAGGAGGAAGGTGACAGATGAGTAAGGATAGCGAGGATGAGGGTTGGGCAGATGGGAAGAGTGTTTGATAGAATGGGAGCAGGTTAGTGTGGTAGGAGGTGTCTATTGACCTTACATTTAAACTCCTGGAGATTGTAGCCGTCGGGGAAGCAATCATTTGGAAGAGAATTCCACAGTCGGGAAGTGCGAGGAAAGAAACTTGGAGTAGAAGTTACAGCTGCATTTTATCGGTTTCACTGTAAAAGGGTGGGATCTAGTTGCTAATCTAGTATCTCGTTCAAATTCGTATTTAGGGGGCACTAGTGATCTAAGTAAATCAGTGATTAGTTTCCCCAGGTAAAGCCTGCATTCCATAATTATGCCGGACTAGTAAGTTTTGCTGAATGGATTCACTTTTTGTTTTTTTATCAACTTCCTTAGAACTCATTGTTTTCCTCATTTTGCTATAACAGGATTTAAGATATAGTGTTGGAACAACAAGGGAAATAAAGTTTGGAAGCCGTGCTAAGGAAGTTGACTTTTTGGTCTTTAATGGAATTATGATTCTATCCTTGATGCTTAAATATTTTGCAATTATTTGACCCTTAATATTATGTATAATTTTGATGTAACTTTTCATTATCTCCTCATGCAAGGCCTGTTTATAATTATTCACACTTATTTCGTAAGAATAGCACGTTTAACTGCCTTAATTTTTATCTTACAGATTGTCTTATTTTAAAGGTATCTTCTTTCATCTTCATCAATAATTCATCACTGCACTTTCTAAATTTCAACTATTTTATAATGTTGAACATATCTCATTCAGAATGAAGTAATCAGCTATATATATATATATATATATATATATATACACACATGCACACATATATATAATGCAGTTTTAACATATGCTATATTTATTTTAAGGCAACAGTCTGTTTCAGGCTTAAATGCAATCATCAGGCCAGAAGATTGCATCATTTAAGCATGAAACAGACTATCTTCTCTGAGTGTTTTCTTCGGTGTCCATTTTGATATATACAGTACTGTGCAAAAGTATTAGGACAATAACTATTTTATCTTTTATGAGGCGTATTGACAGAAAATAAACAATTAAAGTAATTTTATTTGATTTACTCAACAAATGCTTTAACAAAAAAAAAAATATTTGTTACAAAATAAATTTAATATTTAGTATAATAGTCTTTTGCTTTGATCACAGCCTTCATTCTGTCAGGCATTGACATCACAAGCTTCTTCAATGTATCTAATGGTATCTCCTGCCAAGCAGCTTGTATTTCTTCCCAAAGTGTGTCTTGCGAAGTAACATTAAATTTATCAATTTTTTTTATCCAAAATATCCCATAGATGTTTACTAGGATTGAGAACAGGGCTTTGTAGGGGCCAATTCAAATTCCAAAGCCTTCCTTCCTCTTCCTTTTTAGTTAAATAATTCTTACAAAAGTTTCAAGAATGTTTAGGGTCATTGTCTTGTTGATAAATAAATCCTTGTCCTATTAAACATATCCCAGATGGGACACCATGGCGGATAAGAATCTGGTGATACATTTTTTTATCCATTTTTTCATCAATTTTCTTCAGGTCTCCAACTTCCTGGCCACTAAAGCATCCCCAAACAAGAATATTTTCACCTCCATGCTTCATTGTTGGCACAATGCATTTTGCAAGGTACCTTTCATTTGATCTTTGCCTAACACACTGTCTTCTTTTAGAGCAAAATGTTCAGATTTTGACTCGTCTGTACAGAGTGCTTTCATCCACTGATCTACCATCCAAATCCTTGTGTTGTTTTGCAAATTCTAAGTGCTTTCTTACGTTTACTTCATGCAACAAAGGTTTCCTAACCGCTACTCTCCCATATAATCCATTTTCACAAAGCCTTCTGGTAACTGTGGATCTAGAAACCTGTTCATTTTTAGGAAGCAGTTTGTTGCACTTGTCCCTTAATTCACGAGCTGTCTACTTCCAGTCTCTCAGGCTAACTAATCGTAGATATTTAACCTTTTTATCAGATAGTTTCCTTGGCCGTCCATTCCTCTTCTTTGTTTCAAAGTTCCCAGTTTCTTTTTCTCTATTCAGGGTGTATTTCACTGTATTTGGGGAACATTTGATGTCAGCTGCAATCCTTCTAAGCATCCACCCAACATCTCTTAAAACCTTTATTCTGCTCCTTTGTAGAATTGTTAGCTCTGCTACCTTTGGTATTGTGGGCTGCTTAAAATATAAATTATTAGCTAAATTCAAAAATAAAGAGCACTTGCATGAACTACTCTAGGTCAGACAGCTATTATCTAAATAAAGTTTAAAAACGAACCTTTAAACTATGTTGACACTATTTACAGCTCAATTCGAGAGGGGTGGTGATAAGAAAAAAGTCAGTCATATCCAAGGATAATAGAATGATGAGTAGTTTCAAAATAACTTGTTTAATAGAAAATAGGAAAAATTAAATATAACTTCTCTTTAATACATTTCTTTTACACCTAGTTTTAAATAATCAGTATTTATTAGCAATTTACTTGCCTTTTTACCCTGTATTTGAATTTTAGGAAAATCACTCCTGTCCTAATACTTTTGCACACTACCGGTACTGTGCAAAAGTGTTAGAACAGGGGTGATTTTAAACTTTATTTTGATGCCTCATAAAAGATAAAATAGTTCTTATCCTAATATTTTTGCACAGTACTATATATATATATATATATATATATATATATAAAACTTCAAATGTTATTATCATGGACATTCTATATATATATATATATATATATATATATATTAAATCTCAGTTCATTATTCTTATCTTTCTGTTGGTTTTGATTGTTTTATTTTTTATTTTATTTTATCTTCCAGTGGTTTAAATTTGTTTTCTCAGACAGTTTTTTTGTGGGCTACTTAAATATCCTTTCGTAGAATCATTCATAGTTTTTTGTATGGACACTTCGCAATCACTATATTTAGGGGACCGATTTCCTAGCTGGATTGATATTGTTAATTCCATGTAAGTGTCAAGACTTCTGTCCCCAGTTCTTTTACAGCTAGATGTTTCAGTGAGACAGTCACCTTGCTACCATCTAATTTCCTGATGTTGGCATACTGTAGATTTTTCTTGTAGGATTTCAACCTCATCGACCAGTGGTTGATGCTTGCTATTCAGGAAATATTGTTTCATTAATATTTTACTGCGGGGACTTAGCTATGCAGGTAAGATGATCCCATTGGTTGATCGTCTGTTGAACTTGAATAGCCATTCATTTGGTGTGCAGTTAGTTACCATGCACAACAATGAATCATTAGCATACAAGGCTTCAAACAAGACTTCTTCCCAATGTGACTGAAAAATTTTTGGTTTTTAATGCCAGAAAGATTGACTGACACTGACAATATGCCATTGTACTTTTCTACTTGGACATTACCTTCTGGATTATAGGGAGTAGTTCTACAAGTGACAACTTCATAATTGTGTAGCAATGTTTCCTTTCTTGTGAAAGAAATAAGAATCTCCTATCACTATGAATGTAAACAGGCATGCCAAATATAGAAAATAGATTGGACAGACAGCTATTTGCAATTTTAGCTTCCATGTTTGGGAATCATCCCAGTTGAATTCCTTGCTTTCACTTACGCACAAATACCCTTGGGAAAGGTATTAATTTGTCTCTTCCCTCCAGTTATGGGCTAAATAATAGGACAGATTAGGTTCTATAGCCTTGGCTGGCAACCAGTCTACTGCAGAAAGCAATGGCAACCTACTGCGGGATAATCTTCTGCCTAGTCAGTCATGATCACCGAAAGCATGTATCACGTATGGCACTTAACTGACTAGGCAAAAAAGAACCTAGAAAATTCATCTATGATGATACTTGTTGCAAGATGAGGAATGTAGTGGAACCTTAATGTCAATGCTCAGCATTGAATGAGTAGCATGCAAAGTGGCACAATATTTGAACACTAAATATATTTTCCTTTTAGTTATTTTATAACCTTTAATTCTGGCTTCAATTCAGTCTGTTTTGCATTAATTCACAAATATATAATATGAAGTGCCTGATACAAAATAGATTTTTAGGACAATTTCGCTAGAAACAAGGAAGAGAGTACTGGATTGCTACGTAATGTCCATCCGTCAATATGGCAGTGAATGCTGGACAGTACCATCAAAGATGAAGGAAAAACTTGAAGCAACTGAAATGTGGTTCTACAGAAGGATGCTGTGAATCTCATGGATTGAGCATGTGAGCAATGATAAGGTCTTGGAAATGATGGAAACAAAAAGAAAATTAATACTGAGCATCAGGAAGAGACAGCTGAAGTTCCTGGGACATGCAATGAGGAAGGAAGGCTTGGAAAATCTGATACTAACAGGCCAGATAGAGGAAAAAAGAGACAGGGAAAGCAATGGATAACATATTTCAAGGACCTAATCAGGTGAATGACAGCATGAGGATTGCACCATGTAACAGAAGGTGTGCTCAGAGCCACCAAAGATAGGGAAACGTGAAAAGCCACATCAAGAAGAAGAACATTTTAGTTTTTTTGACTGAATCAGTGCCACAGGTATGCCAAATACCGAGAAAAGATCAGACAGACAACTATTTACAGTTTTAACTTCTATGTTTGGACAAGGGTAGGCAAAAAAGAACCTAAGAAATTATCTATGAGGGTTAGTTGATACTTGTTGCAAGATGAGGAAGGTAGTGGCTCCTTAAAATCAATGCTCAGACAGTCAAAAAATTGGGTGGCTTTGATTAAGTGTTGATTAGATGGTTTGTGAAAATTTGATTTAATTATATTGAATGTTCAGCAGTTGACTGTCATCATGAGAATTTCGTCAACAGAGTATGGTAAGATTTTACTTCTGTGGCAAATTAAACTTAGCACAGCAGCAAGAAGGTTAGTTGTAGCTCTCCCAACTGATAATCAGTCCAGTCCAGTCCAGTCGTTCATTCAGTTCCTCTTCGTAATCTAACTGACTCGCGTCCCTGACGCTACAGATGAACGTCGTTTTTTTCCCCTTGCGTCTTCCTGAAATCCCAAAATGCATTGCGTGTTTTTGTGTATGTCATGTCTGCATATCATGTCTGCTACAACTTCAAACAACGTGTATCATTCTAGTTAAACGTGGATGATACAGGGATTCTTGTAATCGTAACAGTTTGTTGACCAAGTGGGTAACATAACTGATTCAGGTGAGTGTCTGCTGCCACATTCTCCTTTCGTTCATGGTACAGAATGACAAGACTCTAAGAAGCAAGATTGATTCTCCAACACAGAATTTCTTTCTTTTTTTATTTTTTTATGATTTTCTGCATCAAACATAAATCGCACAGATTTTTTTATCAGATTTTAGAATGAAGTTTCTACCAATTAGGGGATGCATTAACTATTGCAAAAGTCTCTTTCTCTACCAGTGCATAGTTTACCTCACTGCCTTGCAGTGATCTTGAATAAAAAGCAACTGGCATATTGCCCTGTCTGGGTACTGCTGATACAGAGTTTCTACAACAAACATCAGATTATCACTGATCACAGTCAGGCTGGTAACTATCCAGTTAGTTTTTGGTGTCTGGAAGGCTAAATTAAAAATCTGGAAGGCTAAATTAAAATCAACCCAAACCTGTCCATTAATGGACACGTTTGGGTTGATTTTGATTTTGTCAGAAAATTTCTTGATCCACCTTGCATAATATGCAAACATTCCAAGTATTTGTGCGAAAGACTTAAGGTTCTGGGGGACAGGTAATTCTGTTAATGCCCACAGACAGTCTGGGTCAAATTTGATAATCCTTTTATGTGTGCAATTTACCAAATGTCTGGGCAACTTTTCTATCTCTTCATTGTATGTCCAGTTGTCCAGTCTTTTGGAAATGTTGAAGGTTAACATCATGTCTTTCCAATGTAGTGTCACAAATTATCAGATTGTCTACATAGGCATAAGTGTCCTGTAAATCATGTTTCCTGATGAGTTCATTCATCTTTGGAAACAAGCAGTTCCATTAGTCACACCAAACAGCATCCTGGTAAATTGATAGAGTTGACCCCCAGATTGGAATGGCCTGTTGTTGGAGTGCAGTGGGACTTGATGGTATGCATTTTTCAAGTCTATTGTGCTAAAGTACTTGCACTGGGCTATCTAGTTGACAGTGCTCTCAATGTTTGGCATCCAGTATGTATCTAGTAGTATATATTTGTTGACCATTTGGGAATAATCACTGACTGTTCTCTTTTTATGATTTCCGTCCTTTTTCACAACTGATGGTTCCACCCTCCATTGCAATAGGCTTAGTTCAATGATCCTTTCTTTCAATAAACATTGCATCTCTGAATGAATGAAGTGTTGGTCTGGTTTCTGAAAATTTTTATGGTTTGGTTGCAATGGGTTTGCAATTTGTAGATAAATTAGCAAATAGAATCAGAGGGTTGACACTAATAGTTGCATGGATACAGAAGTCTAATTTTGGTTTGCTGTCACATATCTGATGACAAAACTGCTCTTGGAAATCAGTTCCAAGGATCATAGTACACAAATCATTGATTACATTTAGATGAACATTTGTATACTCGCATCCAAGACAGTTGAGGTCCATTATACAATATCCGGTAATTTCTGTGGTCTGCTTTTGCAGCCATGCAAATTAATCCAAAACTTGTGTATTGCTTTAATTTAAGTCTTTTGGTGACTTTTCAGCTTATGAAGCTTCTGTAAATGCTTTCACTGTCAATTAAGATTTTCAGTTTGCGTCCCTACATGAATAAATTAGTTGATACATTAAATCTACATTCAGCAGCAGCAAAATAAGTCCTTGTAAGTGTGTGGCTGTTATTGATTGACATTGAGTGGACTGCATCGACAATTTGCAGCTGATGAAGGAATAGACTTGTTTTGAATAACAGTTTTCCAAAATGTCCTTTTTTTAAACATTTATGGCAGATCACTTCTCTTGATTTCCACAAAACCAGCATTGTTACTTTATTTCAGCTAACATAGATGGTCTTTCTTTGACAGTGGTACTTATGATCAGTATGGATACAACAGCATTTTTTGTACAAGATAGAGGAACAGCCTGGCTATAAGCATTCTATAAGCCCAACATTCTATTCTCCAGGAGTCTCTGTCAAATAAGGTTAGAGTCTAGACCGTTGATGAATGCATCATAAATGACTTCTGTGTAGGCTTCTGTGGTTACTGGGTTGTAATTACAGTCTTTAGATAACTTGTGCAAAGCCTGTAGGAATTGACCAACCAATTCATCAGGTTTCTGGTGGTGACTTATTAGAAGATGGTATATAAAAAATCTTGTTTGTTGGCTTGACATAAATATTTTCTAGTCTTTGTATAGCTTCCCCATATGTATTACAACTTTCTATATAATCATACACTACCTGGTCTATTTGACTCAACAAAATATTGAATTTATTTAGCATTACACCAAGTGTCTGAATAGCATCCAAGTAATTGCAGAATGTCTGGTACCAAATTTTCTGGTCCTGAGTTTGACCTTAAACTGCATCCAGCAGCAAGGCCTCTGATTTGGAGGTTGTGAGGAGCATGGAACCACCTCTTAATTGCTCTTGTTCCCAGGTCCACCCTGACCCAGAGTGGTAGCACCTGTTAGGGTCCCACCTATGGGTAAATAGTTAACCCCCAAACTGGGGTCACAATGCTATGAAAAATATTACCAACAAAAATTTTTAAATGAAAAATATTACCAACAAAAGCTTTTTTGAATGAAAAATGTTACCAACATTTTGAATGAAAAATATATTACCAACAAAACTTATGTGAATGAAAAATATATAACCAACAAAACTGTTTTGATTGAAAAATATATTACCAACAAATTATTTTTAAAGACTGACTCTTAAATGACCAAAATGGTTGATGAGTTGTTAAACTTAAACCAAACCAAACCAAATTTTCAACTCTTTAACAGCAATTGGTGAATTGGATTCAGATTAATTTTTCTGGTTTTAATAATTTGTCCGTTTAGAATAATTTTGATTTGAATAAACTATGACAAATGACAAGACTAAAGAAAATACTATTGGGCAATTCAGGCTTTATTCAACTCAAAATGAAATACAATATGTAATCAAAGATGGCAATTTTTAAAACTTTTCTATGAAAGGGAAATAATCCCTTAATAAGGGCAGAGAACTACAATGATAATAATATTTTACTACACCACAATAACATTTGAAGTAATTTAAATGCCATATGAAAAAATATATCTTAATTTTTTATAGTATATATATATATATGTATGTATGTATGTATGTATGTATGTGTGCGTGTGTGTGTGTGTGTATTGTGTTGAGTTGTGATAATGTTTAGCACCAGAATTGTTTTTTTTTCAGTAGTTTTACTGATAAAAGGTATTTTGCCAAGCAGGTTTTTATCATAAAGTGCTCAATATCAGGGTTAAGAATTTAAAATGTAACAAATCTTGACTAGATCCAGGAAAGCTTTCAAGAGCTCAACCTCAACAGAAGTTAATTCAATTGTTAAGATCCCTTACTAGAATTAAGCACCAATGAGTAGGTAGATCTGGACAGACAGACAAAGAGAATGGGTAGGTAGATGTGGACAGACAGAGAGAATGAGTAGGTAGATCTGGACAGACAGAGAGAATGAGTGAGTAGATCTGGACAGACCGAGAATGAGTAGGTAGATCTGGACATACAGAGAGGATGAGTAGGTAGATCTGGACAGAGAGAATGAGTAGGTAGATCTGGACAGGCAGACAGACAGACAATGAGTGGGTAGATCTGAACACACAGACATAATGAGACCTGGACAGATAGACAGAATTTAGATAGATCTGGACAGAGAAAGAGAAAATGAGTTAATAGATCTGAACAGAAAGAGAGAAAGACTAGGTAGATATTGTTAGATGCTAATAAAAGAGAAGGATGCTTTTTTTTTCTTTTTTTTTTTTTGATAGACATTTTCTCATCTCCTTGAGCTTATTAAGCACCCTCATGCATACACTTCCACTGTTTATTCATTTTTCACTTTTATCCCAAATCCCAAACAGCATCATCAACATATCATCAAAACACACTTTTATATGATGCATGTCGAAATATTTTATTCTAGTTAAATTTTAAAAAAATAATGTCCTATTGTTCTTTGTTATTCTTTCTAGAAAGACCATGATCTGTTCTTTGATAAACTTTATTCTTTTTTAAGCTATAATAATACTGAAACAGAATTCAGATATGATGAAGAAGGCATTCCAAACATTTTTGAAAATCCTCTTCTTTTATTGTCCTTTCTTCTCACTAAAGACTTCTCATTCTCTTTCACTCCCAATAACCACTTGTGCCTTAGTGCCATTATTATTTTGCTTGGGATAAAATGATTAAAATTTTTAAAAAAATAAGCTGTTTTAAATAAATTGTATAAACAAGTTGTTTTATTTTTATGTTTAGCATCAACATCATTGCCACAATTTTTTACAATGTGTGATAAGATGAAGCTGCATGAATTTACTTTTGATTTTTATATGACTAAAGCAAATCAATATTTAATTTATGTGAGTTTCTTTTTTTTTGCATACTCATTGAGTTGTGCCAGAGTTTGTTCAAATGCTACTCTCTTATCAGAAAATGCAAGAGGTCTTGGTGACAAGATCAAGTATAATTTGTATTTCTGAAGCAAAAACATTTCTTTTTACTTAAATTTTAAATTTTTTAATCATTAAATGATTTTACAACCCCATTTTATTAAGAATCACCCCATTTATTACATATTGGGGAAGATGCTTAAAAAATTTGCCCCTACTTCCTATTATTAAGACACCTTCGTCGTATTAGGTACCTAACAGTAAGTTTTTGATTTTTATCTAGTTTGTACATCTATGGGCAATATTGGAAATTTTAAAAACCAAACGTCGTTCTTAGTACCAGAGTTATTCTCACAATTCATGGTCTTGCTCTGACTATAATTGTTAAAGGAAATAAGTAAGGTCCAGACAGGAATAGAGTGATTAAAAAGGTTTTATTGTAAGTATGGACACGAGCTTCCGATCTCTAAGAGAGGTAGTAAGATAATAAAATTTTCTCTCCCCTTATTGTCCCTCTAGTGGCCGAATCTTCATTCAGGAGAAGACAATTGGTATGGCACAGGGCTGATAAATCCGGTGGAATGTTAACAATAATGTTTCAGCCAATCTATTCTGTAGCCTTCTTTCAACTGCACAATCTACACAGAAGCATCTCTTTTGCTCAGTTGTACAAACTAAAAAACAGGTCTTTTTTGCTTAACAACAAAAGCTTTAGAAAACATTCTCATGTAGAAAATAAAATAAAATGAAATAGCCTGTGTTGCACAAGCTTTTGGGAATAGAGTATCTCATATCATGATGGTAATAAAAAGCAAATAATAAAGTTTTTTCACCCATCTTACTGTATACTAATGAAAGTTTTTCCTGTTTCAAGATTATATTTGATATATTTGTATTTTCTACTTTTCTTGTTTTTTTTTTTTTTGTTTTTTTTTCTGGTGCTTTTTCTTGTTTCTTACTGAAAAGATAATAAAAATATTATTAATAAGTACTTGTTTGTTCTCATCTATACTCTTTTACACACACACACACACACACACACACACACACACACATATATATATATATATATATGTATCCAAATGAATAAAAGCAAAAAAATAAAATTGCAAGATTCAAAACATTAATTTAAAACTGCTCAATATATAAATAGAACAATGAATATTTATTATTATTATGTGTTAGAACATGTGAAAAACTACAAACTACTACAAAATTGTACATTTTGTTTTGACAGAGAACAATGTCTCATCAGGTAGTTAGCAATGATAGTAATAGATGTTTTTATTTTTAAAATATTTTGATTATATAACAACACTTCCCTTTATTTTTTTCTATACAAAAATATCTTCTTTTTACTTCATATAGGAATTTTTTTCCAAAAATAAAGGGAAGTGTTGTTTTCATATAATCAAAAAAAAACATTTTTAAATAAAAACATTTATTAGCATCATTGTTAACTACCTGATGAAACATTGTTCTTTCAATGTCGAAACAAAATGTACAATTTTGTAATAGTTTTTCACATGTTCTAACGTAAAAATTAATAATAATAATCTAACTACCTATCTATCTATCTATCTATCTATATATATATATATATATATATATTAGTCATCCACATACAAGCCTGTTTCACTGTATCACAGCTCATCAGTGTGGCTAGACATATCCACTTGCTTCTGGCTGGGATCAAAACTTGACCAATTTGGTGTCAGTTGGAGTTGATACCCATTAAGCCATAGGCGCATGGAATCAGAGAAGCGAAATTTTAACATCTTGTATATAAGCCGTGTATACACACACCAATCACCGATAGAACTCAATTCATTCCTGAAGAGTAATGCATATATTGCTGAAGTGGAAACTGTTTTTACAATTTTCTTCTCTAGAGAGCTCACTCATAATAAGAGCATAATATATTAGTTATCCACATACAAGTCTGTTTCACTGTATCACAGCTCATCAGTGTGGCTAGACACATCCACTTGCTTCTGGCCAAGACTGAAACTCGATCGAAGTCGCTACCCGCTCAGCCATAGGCGTACTGAATCAGAGAAGGAAAATTTTAACGTGTTGCATATAAGCAGTGTATGACTATATATATAGTTATATGCAAACAGTCAGCGATTCCACCTCTAAGCTATGGACACTCAATAGAGAAAGGTAGATTTTAGCGTGTGATGTGCACAATGTGAACACAAGCCATATATACTGGTTCACACTCCTCCCAGGTCTTTTTGACAGAGGTAATGATGTGCATTGTGGTGCATTGGATATCGGCTCGGAACGAGAAATCAGGGATCCGAGTTCGAATTCCAGTTGAATCCATTGCATTTACTTACACGCAAATACTCTTAAGAAAGATATTAATCCGTCTGTTCCTTCCAGTTATGGGTTAAATAACAGGACAGATTGGGTTCTATAGCCTTGGCTGGCAACCAGTCTACTGCAGAAAGCAATAGCAACCTACTGCAGGATAATCTTCTGCTCAGTCAGTCATGTCTCTTTCGAGACATGATCGCCCAAGCGTGTTTCACGTGTGGCACTTAACTGACTGAATGATTTATCCCTTGTTTCCTGTTTAGGATTTGGTTTCTAATTCCTTCTTTAGTTTTTTTATTTCTCTTTTATTTCTAGTATCCTCTTGTGTTTTAGCATTATTATCACCTTGGTTGGGGTGAATTGATAAAGAAAAAATATCTATATGTGAGTAATTGGAGTAGATAGACTAAACTATCGCCTGGTTCACACTCCACCCACATCTATTGAACAGGTGAAGAGGCTCATCCCTTGTTCCCTGTTTAGGATGTGGTTTCCGGCTTTCTCTTTTCCAAATCTTTTCACTCCTTTCTTTTTTTATTTTTTTCAATTGGAGTAGATAGACTAAACTATCGCCTGGTTCACACTCCACCCTCATCTATTGAACAGGTGAAGAGGCTCATCCCTTGTTCCCTGTTTAGGATGTGGTTTCCGGATTTCTCTTTTCCAAGTCTTTTCACTCTTACGTAGCCCCCTGCACATCAGTGGCGTTACCGCCTTGCTTGGGGTGATATGATTACAAAAAAAAAAAGACAAAAAAAAAGTAAATTGCTGATACCGTTATTGTCAAATCTGCTGTTCATCTGGGGGTTTTCAACACATTCCAAAGGAGAATCTGTAATGTGATTGGTCCCCACCTGGTAGCTTGACTCTAGCCACTTTCTCACCGATGAGGTGTGACTTCCCTCTGTCTCTTCTACAAATATTTTCATGGCTTCTGCTCCAATGAGCTTAGGTCACTGGTGCTCCCTCCACAAGAATTTACTTGAGCAACCAGACTGGCGACTAGGTCCCACCCTTTTACAGTTAAATCTACCAAATGCAGCCAACACTTCTACTCCAACAGCTTCTTTTCTTGCACTTCCTGCCTGAAGAACTCCCTTCTGTATACATGCTTTCCTGATGGCTACAACCTCCAGGAATTTAAATGCAATGTCAATTTCCATCTCTTATCCACTTGACTCCAGTCCTTCCCTCATCCTTTCTACATCACCCCATGTATCTTGTTCTTTTTCTTTCTCATTCTACCTTTGCAACGATCATCACACCTGTATTCCCATCCTTCTCTTGCCCTTTTTCAGACAACCCCTGTAATTGGCTCATCTTTCTCTTTGCTCTCCTCCTGCTTAAACTTTTATTCTATTATGTAGCCCATGTGCATCAGTGGCAGTACAGCCTTGTTTAGGGTGAAACAATTAAAAAAAAGAGTAGACAGACAAGTCTGCTTATAAAACTCTGGAGTCAGGATGGTGAAGGTAACACCAATCAGTTAAGTAACAAACCTTTTCTCACATTAATTTTATATATATATAATGTTTTATATATATGTCTTATATATTCTGTACTATTTGATATTGGTATTTTAATTACTTATTGAGAAAATAAAAATTAATTTCCTTACAATCATGTATTTCTTTAAATACAAACTATGCTATTATAATAATAATATATATATATATGGAAAAAATAAAATTGGCTAGACTTTATTGTATCCAAATGCATATATTTTTTAGTTGAAATTTTGAAATTTCTATGTCGCCTCTTTTTTGTGTGTATGTGTAGTCACATCAACATACACATCACTTTAATCAAATGAAATGCTAAAAGACAAAATTTGTCAGCAAAAAGATGTTTTCCACTTTCTCATTTATTTTTCTAATATATATATATATATGTATATATATTAAAAAAGGATTAATTCAAAGATGTTGAATGGCCATTTCGATATGAAGATCCCTACGGGGGACGACACATCACCTCAGCAACAGAAAAAACCTTTCAGAAACTGGAGAAAAATTAGTCTACTTTTCCTTTTTAAATAGATTGCAAAGAAATTAAAAAATAAATAATAAAATAAAATAAAATAAAAATAAAAATAAAGGGAAAGAAAAAGAAAAAGAAAACGAAAAAGATAGAATAAAATCAAATAAATAAGAAAAGAAAAAAAATTGACATCGTCTGGGTTTGCAAAAAAAAGGGAGAATGTAACCAAAAATTAACAGACAGCCGTGCTAAATCGACGCAAGTTTAAGCAACACGGAAAAAACGTGGTAAGAGAGATAAAAGAAGGAAGGGAGGGAAAAAGAAAGAAACTAAAGAAAAAAAATTTTTTTAAATATTACAGACGCTGGACAAATTCAAAAACCTAATTTCCCCAAAACGTTGAAGTATTAGAAAAAGGCCTTTACTTAAAAAGGCATAATTATTAATAAAAGGGAATAAAAAGATATAGGATTTAAAATAAAATTATTTTTTTAAAAAATTAGGTCATTTGAAATTAAACTAAATAAAGACAACACTAGGTAAAAAACAAAAAACAAAAAACAAAAAACAATTAATTACAATTATTATATACATACCTATAGAAGTACACACATACATACATATATACACACACAATTCTACGAATAAGAATACATATATACATACACATACACACACATACATTCAATTTATTACACACTTATATACATATACATGCGCATACACACACATATATATATGTGTGTACACACCTATATACAAAAAATTCAATACACATAATATACATGTGTACACATACATGCACACATATACACACACACACACACGCACACACACACACACACATATATATATATATATATATATATATATATATATATACATATTCCATATGCACTCACACACATACATATTAATGAATATTATGAAAAGGAGAATTTAAATAGCTAAAAAAATTTTTTTCAAAATTACATATAGCCCACATACATAAATACATATATACATATATATACATATATATACAAATATGCACATCCACACACAAACATACACATATACATTAAAAAAAAAAAAAAAAAAATTAAAATTAAAATTAAAAATTTTTTTTAAAATATTAAAAAAATTATAGAAAAATTTAGAATTTAAAAATTAAAAATTAGAAGTTAAATTTTAAAATCCGCCCTATGGCGGCACTTGTTTATAAATTCCCTCCTAAAGTTCAAAAGTAAGTCCTGATGAGGATACTTCAAAATCAGAATCTTCTCCAATAAACACAGACGACACTTATCACGAAAACTTTTAGGAGTACAAGCTGAGCCTATTAATTTCCAGCTGATTATAGGGTCCTGCCCTTCCTCCTTCATTTCCCAGAACCTACGTGATAGTGCCGTCTGGAATCTCTGTTTAGGGTTCGAAAACGAGTACCTGTGATTATAAAGCCTCTGTTTGTATATATATATACATATTTACTAATTTTTTTACTCTGTTTGTATATATATATATATATATTTACTAATTTCAAAAAAAGATAAAGACTAGATTTTCAAAAAAAAAAAAACTAAACTGGGATCCAAAAATCAAATTGAAACCATTTGATTTTCAGATCTGATGAGACAGACACTTACTCACCAGTGACCTAAGCTCATTCAAGCAGAAGCCATGAAAATAAATCAGAATCTATAATCGCTTTAAGTTTTGAGTTTTCTTTTCTGTATATCATATTGCTCTGAATAATATTCAATGAGCTATCCATTTTTAGCTATTTAATATTTTATATTAATTAGATAATGTTCTTGGATTATCATCAAATAAATTCTGTAATTTACAAATATAATTGTGACTGTGGTGCCAGTTACATAGGTAGATCCACTCAATGGCTTGACAGTAGAACCAAAAAGTATGTTCCACGTAAAACCAGGAACCATACCTGGCAAGAAAATTAACTTATCCATACACATATTGTTCCTCAATTTGTGAACATCATATAAAAAAGAGAAAGTGTGCTATGGTGTTTAATGTGCATTGGCTTTTTCAGTTTTAGCTAATTCACATTCATTTTTCTATCTGAAGGTAGTGGAGTCTATTTACATCAGACCCTCACTGTGTAAACAGCAAGAGTGTTGCTGGGCCTTGTTGTGATCAGTCTCTAGCAGTTCATTCCCCTTTCCCATCAGTGACTAATTCATTTCTCACATCTCTTACATTTTACATTAAGTTTTCCCAATTAAAAACTTTGATTAGTGGGAGTGAAACAAGTTATTTTCTTTTTTAAATTTTATCCTCATTATGCCCTGTGTAGAGAATTTTTAGTCCTTTACGATTTATATTACGATTCGTCCAACAAGGAAATAAAAACAACAACTCCAATTTGTAACCAATAAATTAAAATATATTCAATAAACAAACAAAACAAGTAATAGCAGTATACAGAGTAAGAGGAAAGAGTTGTTCCCCTTTAGCTGTTTGTTGATCAAAGTAAGATGTAGAAAGTTTTTTCTTGCGCTGAAAAGATTTGTTACAATTGTTAGCAAGATTTTCATGTAAGAACAAATAACATAAAAAAATACAATTATTTTGAATGTAACTGTAAGAGATACAAATTTTGATCAAGAGTTCAAAGATCAAAAGTTTGTGATGAAAATGTTCAGACAGATGACAAAGTTCTGTGTCTGTGTGTGCATTAGGCAAGGAATGAATACAGAGAGAGAGACTTACGTGTAGTGTAGTCTGTGGGTCTACTGACTAGCTTGCTGAAAGTCACCGCTTATAAGAGAGGAGAGCGGATCAAACAGCAAGCGTGGGAAAAAAACTTTGTTTACATAAGAAAAATATGTGATTGGCTAAAAATTAACCAATCACCAACACACGCATGAAAGTTGCTTCAGAGCCAAAAGATTACAGGTGACTGCAATTGCTAAATTGTCCTATACAAGTACAGTAGTGATTTATTACCCAATCGCAGATGAGTAAATGACATGGACAGAATGTGGGTTAGAAAAACATAACAACCACTATACCCTGTAACATAAAAATTATAACTTTTTAAGCAATATATATATATATATATTGTTTATTTGTCATCCGCAGACAGATCTGTTTCGCCGTATATATATATATATATATATATATATATATATATATGATAAAACATAGTTTTAAGGTATGCTATATTTATCGGTTAAAGTGCTCACTATCAGGAATAGAGTCTATCCTTGCTATGATGATAAAGATCATTGTGTATTTGTTTGTATATATATCTTAATTTATTTGAGCATAATTTTTAATGGATACTCATATTTAAGTAGATGCTGTTTTTTTATAAAAAAACATTATATTTATATATATCTAATATATATATATATTTGATATGCATGCATATATATATATATATATATATATATATATATATAAAATAAGTAAAGAACAAGTAGGAAAAAAGTGTCTTTAACATGTTTCACTTTTAACAAGCTTCTTCAGAGATTTATTAAAGAAAAATGACTTAAAAATCCAAGAGACAGTATGTTGATTGTGGTATAGTTTCATGGGTCAGATACTTCTCACAAGGGATAAAGCAATGGATGAATACTAAATGTATAAGAAAAAAACAAAAAAAACGTATTTAACCAATGAAACTATATCTCAATCTACATACTGTCTCTTGGATTTTTAAATAATTCGTCTTTAGTTAAAAGTAAAACTGGAGGTGAATGCAGTGTATTATCATAATTTCAAACTTTTTTTTACTGATATCAATAACAATGAAAACAGCAACAAAAATAGGTGACATTTATGGAGATGGTACCATAGCAGAGAGCACTATTCATATATGTGATTTGCTAGGTTCCCAATCCACAGCCAGGATGATAAAGACGTCAGGACTAATTATATTACAGATTCTTTGAATTTTATCAAGAATCTCTAACTATATAGCAGGACCACCAAACCAGATCATGGCAATCCCTAAGAAAACATTTTATCATAAAACTCTAAATGCTGTATCAGTATATATAGAGCCCTTTGAACTCATTAGCATAATTTTATTCATCCATGGCCTTTCTGTGAAAACATTAATTAGGGTAAAATAAGTTTACCATTCAGTTGTAAAAATGTTTGCTGATTTATATTACCTTCGGTATCTTGACTCCAGAATTTCATAGATGGATCCACCAGGATCACTCCATCCAATCATCAGAGTATATTAGCATATAACTGTTTTTTTTTAGTTTTTTTTTTTAATCATATCACCCCAAGCAAGGCATTCCACTGCTACTATAGCGCAGAGGGTTACATAGAGCGAGTGGGTATAGGAAATGTCAGAAAGAGGGTGATAGACGAGTAAGGAGGTATATAGGAAGAGTGTTTGAGAGAATGTGCGTGAGTTAGTGTGTTAGGAGGTGTCTATTGACCTTACATTTAAACTCCTGGAGGTTGTAGCCATCGGGGAAGCAAGCATGCGGAAGGGAATTCCACAGGCGGGAAGTGCGAGAAAAGAAGCTGTTGGAGGTAGTAATTGCGGTTACATTTCATCGGTTTCACTGTAAAAGGGTGGGACCTAGTTGCTAATCTAGTATCTCGTGCAAATTCACACCTAGGGGGCACCAGTGATTTAAGTTCATCAGAGCAGAAGCCGTGAAAGTATTTATAGAAGAGGCACAGGGAAGCCACGTCACGCCGGTGAGAGAGTGACTGCATACTAATCAATTTTTTTTTTATAAATGTACTTTTCATTATTGAAATTTTGAGTTTTTTCATAGTGTGTGTGCATGCATATGTGCTTTCATGTGTGAGTGTGTGCGCTCATGCACTCGTCTGTGTGTAATGTGTATGAGTAGAATGACGTAGTTGTCATTTTTTTTTTCACTTTATGCTCACTCCTTATTGTTTTTTACTTTTTCTGACTTTTTCTCTTTTTTCAGTAATATATAAAATGTGTGTGTGTATATATATATACATACACACACACACACATATATATATGTCAGTTCAGCATTTCTACCTTTTTAAAAACGCATTAGTTGCTCACTGTAACAAGACTGACAATTTTGACATAAAATATACTACTCTAATAATTAAAACGAAAAATAATTTACTAATATATATATATATATATATATATATATATATATATGTGCAAAATGCGTGTGTGTGTATATATGTGAGTTTATGTATGTATGTATTTACACACACATAAAATGTGTGTGTAAATAAATACATATATATATATATATATATATATACATACATATATATATATGTATATATAGCTAAAATTATTACGGTAAACTTATTGGTTGTTTAACGTAGCACCCAAGGGCAGATAATTAGTGTTGGGAGGCATATCACGTGACAATTTCTCAACGCCACTCCAGCAAAGATCTTCTGCACGTAAAACTAGGTATTTAATTATCTCTTGTTTTTCAAAATGGGCTTCGGCCAAAGAAAAGTAAACAATTACTCTTTGCATATCTTTTTTGTTTAGCTTTAAAAAAAAAAAAATAATAATAATAATAATACGAGTTACTAATGATACAGTAACTCGCAAAATTGCTCGCTGTGTCTTTTTTCTTTTTTTTTAATCAATTTCTTTTCTTCTCAATGTTTGTGTGGCACGAAAATTGACACACCCTGATTATTCAATTTCTTTAACACGTAAACTTATATTTGATTATCAGTTTGTTTTTTCGAAACTCTTATTCAGATTAGCGTTGTGGTTAAAAAATATTAAATTTTGAATCTATCGTAATTTTCAGCTTTAAAAATTTCAAATAACACTTGCTTTTCCCATACGTTACTTCTTTAATTTCAAGTAATTCTTGACTACTAATAATTTTTTCTTCTGAGTTCTTTTTTTAATGCTAAAGAAATATTAATTCATGTATTTTTTTTTTAATCGCTGCAATGAATTTATTGCTTTTTCTTGACAAACTTTAAAATTAATTTTCACTTGAAGATTAAATTCTAAAATGGCTAAAAAAGTGTAAAAGACTTTTTTTCCTTTGAGCTTTGAAAATTACGTTATTCATTGCTTTGTGCCTTATTTGTTTCTATTTTGTTTTTGGGTAATGCTTAAAAAAATAAGGAAATAAAACTTTTAGAAGTCTTTGTAAGTAATTTTTATGTTTATTTTTTTTTTTGTTCTCTTACAAACAATACGTCGTTTTAAAAATTTTCAAACAAGTTTTTTTTTTTTTGTTACAAAATAATTTAAATATAAAACTCATTTTTTTTTTAGTGTAAAAACAATGCTATTAAAAATGTTACACACTAACAGCAGTAAACAAAGCTTTGATATTATAAAATCTTTTCAAATTTTTTTAGTTTCTTTCTCATTTTAAAGCTTGTATGTTTTGTAATTAGTTGAAGACTACGGATGCTCTTTAATACCGTATAGATAAATTTCGATGTGGAAATTTAGATTTCATTTCCGAGATTGTTCCATTTATATTTTTTTACCGTACGTCTTCTTTGCTTGACTCTCCTTCACTAAGAATCCAAAAAGCCCAACACTAACACTTTTTTTATTTTCTCCCGAAGACAACCTAGAGAAACTGTAAAAACAGAAAATAATAACGTTTTGCAGAGCCAAATATTGATGAGTACTAGGGAAACGTTTTTTCTTTTTAAATAGTAATCTTCTTTCTTCAGAACACTTGCCTGCTTTGAAAATCAGGACTCGAATTCTTAAGGGACTGGGACTCGAATACTAGCAACGAATTAGAAAAAGGTTTTTGCGTGAACAATAATTGGAATGAAAAAAAAAATGCTCATTTCACAAAACAAAAAATAACTTTTTTTTATTTTAAACCTTTAAAAAACATCTTACTATTTTATTAAGAATGTGAAAAGGTAATAAAAAATGTGTGGATCAGAGTCAGACCCTTTCTATCCAGTTGTATATACACAAAAATTTACTGCTAATCAACCGGGGCAGCTCCAACCAAAAACAAACAGAAAACACTCGCATTCAAAAAGCAGTCTATTTGCAAATACAATGGGGAAATTAAATGAAATTTCTGTATTTATTTGTTCAATGTAATAATGAGAAATGTGAGGGGAAAATTAATTAAACTTGATACAGATTTTTTTTTTCTGTTCACTTTCATTTCATTTTTTTCCATAATCTTTTAGATTTTTTGGCTGAACTTATTTATTTTTCTGTCTAGGATTGGACGAGAAGAAAAAAAAATCATGCCACTCTCCGACTATAGATTTTATAGGTCAACTCAAATTTCATTACCAATAAAATAATTTGTGTCGCCTTATAAATGCCAATTGATACCCCCAATTTGTGATATCTGGAAATATTTCCCCATTTTTAAAAGCTTTGGGGGTGGGGCACACACGTACTCCACCAAAAAGAGTGATGTTTATTGAGGGACTCAATTCTTTTAAAAACAAATGCTCGTGGAAAAAAGTTGGTTAGTTTAACGTCGAAACGAAATTTTGATTTGCTGCTGAAATGAATGGTGGTCAGTTACTACTTATTTTGAATATTTTGTTCGTATTTGCAATTCAGTGGGATTTACTATTTACATCGTGTGCTGATTTTCTTTTTTTTTTTGTTTTATATCTAATTATAGGCTATGATTTTTTAGAAAATATCGTTTTTTTTTGTGGGGGGGGGTTCTTTCGACTCTTAGAAAAAATATTAAAATAGGTTTTTGTTTGTTTCGTTATTTATTCGGTGTTAGGGGAGAAGAAAAAAAGCCAAATTTTGACTTTTTTTGACCGAACATTTAATTTCCAATTCGTACTTCTCTTTAGACTGCCCAGCTTCTGTAGATTTTGAAAAGCCTCCTCTTCCTCTCTACTGTGTAAAATTAATGCGCTTCTGTTCCATTTAGAACCGGTTTTCGTAAACAGCAAGCAAATATTTACTGAATACTTATCTGGCTGGAATAACCTAATTCAACTATCTCTGTAAGTCACTCATTATTAGAGAGGATTGGCTTTTTTTTTTTTTTTTTTTTTTTTTTGGTCAGTTGCTACAAATTTTCAGTTTTGTTAGCATATTCTATTTCTAGCTATAAGCGCAATTTATGATTCGATTTTTTTTTCTTAGAGAGAATATTATGTTCTCAGTAAATATAGTTTTGTTTACTTATACCCATTTCTCTCTCCTTAAAGATTATTTTTCTTTTAATTTTGTAATGTTAATTTTAATCAGCTTAGCTTTGGTACAATGAAGAAACCAGTTTGGTCAAACTCACTCCTTGTAGTAGAAATCAGATTTAGGTCGTTACCCATTACCCCCACGCTGCTGGTAATTAAAGACAACTTGAATTTTTTTATCTTTTTAAAATAAGAGATAATCGTGTTTAGCATTCCGCATCCAAAATATTAAATTACCTCCCTTAGATGCCTACCTAACCCCATATTCTGGTCACACTTTTTTTTCACATAAAGATAGGAAACATTTGTAATCCAACTTAGAATTGGATATAATCTGCTTCAGTCAATCAGTTAAGTACCATACGTGAAACGCTTGGGCGATCATGACTGACTGGGCAGAAGATTATCCTGCAGTAGGTTGCCATTGCATTCGGCGGTAGACTGGTTACCAGCCAAGGCTATAGAACCCAATCTGTCCTGTTATTTAACCCATAACTGGAAGGAAGAGAGGAATTAATATCTTTCCCAAGGGTATTTGCGCATAAGTGAATTCAACTGGAATTCGAGCTCGGCTCTCCGAGCCGATATCCACTGGACCACCACAATCCACTTAAACGTTTCAAACTATTTCTACATACCAAACACTGATTTATCTCCCATACTTCTCACACGAATTAAATATCTTTCCCTAGATTCATGTTATGAGCCTTTCTATGGAAAGTCATATACTCAAATATTAAAGTTCAATTGGGAAACTGGGTTAAAATTCAGGCCCGGTCAACAACAAAAAAAAATAGGATTTTGTAATGGTGTCAAGACACCAAACCTTTTTTTTTTTTTTTTTTTTTTTTAGCTAATTTAAGAATGCTGATTCTGAAAATGACCTTACTTTTTCTTGGTTAGCTACTGTTTTTGCTGTACAGAGATGCTTCACTTTTGAAAAAAAAAGTTTATATATATCGACTGAGGATAATATTTCTCAAAGTAAAATCTTATAAACCTCTCAATCTGTATTTAAACTAACAAGTATTGGTTTGCTTACTAAGAAATACTTTTTAATTTTTTTTTTTTTTTCAATAACAATCCAAACCTAAGTCTTTAAAAATAGCACAATTGAATATACTAAGATCAACAATGATTTTCATTAAATCATTTGATAAATTAACTGCAGAAATAAAACCTTTATGAACATAAGAATTAGGATAAAAAAAATTCTCTTGATTGCCTGTCCTGTTCAATGTTGTTCAAGTCTCTTTTAATACTCCAGCAGTAGTCAGCCAACATTTGTTTGTCCCACCATCCCTGGTAGCACTCTTCCATTGTTTTGTTCTTGATGGAATCATTTGCCTTGCTCATCACTGCAATTATCTGGAAATTTATCTGGATGGCTATGTAAAAAAAAAAAAAAAAAAAATGAAACTTAATACTCATATTAGTGTATAACTGATAAAGTTTCAGTTAATTTGAATTTAGGTGATAAATTAGAAATTCAGTAATTCTGTTTTAAAATTTTTGATTCAAAATTTTTTTTTTAATAGTTTATTTCAGTTGGCTGTATAATAGGAAAACCTGGCCGCTTAAGTTAATATTAGCAGAATTGCTTAAACTAACATGCAAATGGTATGGTGAATGTGCAATGTCAGTCTTAGGGACAGAAAATCATCAGAGGAGTTAAAAAATAGGCTGGATATTGCTTATGTAACAGTTGTTATTCATCAAACAAGACTTAGGTTTGGGCTTGTTGAGACAATGGACATAGAAAATCCGGTCAGCAATTGTAGGTTTATTAAGGTCGATGGCCAATGAGGGATCGGTAGACCATGTAAAACATGGACCCACCTTATCAAAGATGATTTAAGAAAATTGAAATTACAGCCAAGCCTTAACACATCACTAAATCCAGAGCCTATCTAATAAAAAAACAACTTTTAGGCAAAATTTGACTTTATTCATCAACATTGTCTCCTTCTGTGGTGATACTTATTGTAACAATTCAATGCCTTTTTTGTAGAACGATTTGCCTTTGGCCTCAAAATATGCCTCCATTTTTGATATCACTTCTTAATTGGAGCCAAATCTCTTTCCCTGGAGCATTCTTTTGAGGTCTACAAATAACCAATAGTTCCTGGGAGCCAGATTTGGAGAATAGGGTGGATGTGGAAGCAGTTCGAAGTGCAATTCACATAGTTTTGCCTTTGTTGCGACCGACTTGTGACACAGATCTTGGCGAAAGATCTCTCTTTTTTTCTTTTTTTTTTTTTTTTGCAGTTTCTTCCTTCAAACACCAATAATGCTATATACTATTTGCTCTTGACGGTTCTTCCTTTCTCAAGGTAATCGATGAACAAAATCTTACGCATCCCAAAATCCAAAGGCAAAAATTTTGCCTGTTGATGTTTGCATCTTTGATTGCTTTAGACAGCTTTCACCTGTTGCTGTCCACTAACCTACATGCCAATTTGACTCGAGTGAAGTGGTGGATCCATGTTTCATCCATTGTCACATGTTTGCACAAAAACTTCTTGTTGCATTGAGACAGTTGCAAGCAATGCTCTGAATAGTTGATGTGTTATTGTTTTTGATCGACTGTGTGTAAAGGGCAGCACACACTCTGAACACAGCTTTCTCATTGACAAATATTCATGCAAAACGGTGACTACACTGTTTTCTGCTATGTTCAACTCCTGCTATTTCATGCACCTTCAATTTATGATCAGCCAAAACGAGTTTGGAGCTTTTTGGTGTTTTTCCAGTACAACATATGCTCTTTGACAATGCTTTAAGAAAGCTGAAAATACTTAAACATTGCACAATTTATGCTTAAACATGTATTGGAAAACTAGCAAATGGTCAGAAAGAAAAAATAAAATAAATTAAAAAATCCTTAACAAAACTTGTTTTTAACTTGGGTTATGATGCATGTTTCATTAAATAATACAAACAAGTTTTGTCGCTTTATTTTATGTAAATTTCTTTCACATCGTCTGATAAGCTTAATAGCATTATCGTTGAAAGAGGAAAGAAAAAAAAATCACAATATTGATACATGTTTTTATTTAATCCGTTCTGAGCTTTGGGTTACATCAGCCATTATCAAAGATGAAAATAGTGTTGGTTGTAACGAGCAGTTTGGATAAATGATAATAGTCGTCTATTTCATTTGTGTGGAGGATTGGCCAACATGTGCATGCATGATGGAAGTGAAAATTGCACTACAGCTTGTGAAGTCTCACATGACCACAAGATATGACTGACAAGGTACTGCAAATTTAGCTATTTTATGAACCATTATCAAAGACGTTTTTTAGTATTTTTAACAATGTAAATTTTTAAGTATGTGTATCTATAGTGATGGGAATGTTTTATTTTCTGAACATGGTCGCAGTTAGTATTGAATGTTGGCGTTTCCTATTATTAATGCTTCCATTATTTAGAACCTTTTTTCTTTTTTATGTGCTGATTATGTTTGGAAAATAGAAGAAAGTAAAAACTTCAATCACTATAGATACACAAAATTAAAAATAAAATCTACATCCAGTTAAAAATAAACATGAAAACAGAGTAGCCAAAATCACTTGGATATATGAACAGTTTTATACACTTTATATTCAGAATAGAAAATACTTAAATCGCAAATAAAAAAGCTAATTACTGTAACTTGTCAGTCATCTTTAATGAAATTTGTATAAGAGAGTCTGTTGCCTAAATACACTCTCTCGATTATATATATATTTTATAGTTTTTAAGGTATGCAGTTTTTGTGGTTATATTAAGAGTGTCTGTAAATATAAAAGTGGACATTGAAATCAACACCCAGAGGTCATGGTCTGTTTTATGCTTAAAGCAATTACTATGGCCTAAATATTGCATTTAAGCATGAAAGACTTGGTGTTGACTCCAATGTGATTAAAAAAAAAAAAAAATTGCGTTCCATCCGCCAGGACTTAATTGGACTAAAGTAATGTTTTCGCTGATGGAAATGTGTTTAAGAGAAAGAGGGAAGATATAAAAACACAAATGTGGGTCATAATTACACAGACAGAAAATGCTAAAATTTTTAATTTAGCCCCCTTCATCAGATGTGCCTGAGCATGTAGTTCAGCTGATTTTATTTTGCTTCCTTATGCTTTTATCATTTTTAAGAGGAAATGCTATAGAAACAGAGTAGCAAATTTTTTAAATCTAAATTATAGTCGGATTCATTAGTGAGGAACTTACACATTGAGTTTATTGTTTCATAAAAGCTTTTAGTGTTTCTCCTAACCCTATATACACTGTCTTAAGCACAATAATAACTAATAATAAAAACAATTATAATAAAATATTTGTTGATATTTCTGAGTATCGTAATTATTTACATTACTTGAACTGTTGAATTTTGACCATATTCACAACGTTTCAGCCATTGTATGTTCCAACCTTCTTCAGGTGACTGGAATTTTAAACTGAACCCTTTTTCTATCACTGAGGTAGATTGTTCTCATTCTATGAGTCATGCTACTTTCAGATGTCATAACTACCTCCATTTAACTCGACTAAGTTTTTGGTCACAACAGCTGTAGCCAAGTATTTTTTTTTTTTTTTTTTTAATCATATCACCCCAAGCAAGGCGAAAACGCCACTGATGCACAGAGGGCTACGTAAGAGTGAAAAGATTGGAAAAGAGAGAAACCGGAAACCACAACCAAACAGGAAACAAGGGATGAGCCTCTTCACCTGTTCAATAGACATGGGTGGAGTGTGAACCGGGCGATAGTTTGGACTATCTACTCCAATTGAAAAAAAAAAAAAAGTGAGAAGATTGGAGAAGAGAAAAACTGGAAACCACAACCTGAACAGGAAACAAGGGATAAGCCTCTTAGTTAATTAGTTTTTGGTCATAATTAAATTAAACCAGTACACAGTTGTATTAAAGTGTTCAATACAATTACATTGCAGAACTTTAATATTTTTCATTTGAAAACGAGTCACTCTGCGACCCAGGTCTCCACTTTTTGGTGTCTTCAGGCGATTTACAATACTTTCTGCAAATCACCTGAAGGCACCAAAAGTTAGAAACCCAGGTCACAAAACAACTAGTTTCCAAATGAAAAATATCTCACACATAAAATCAATGTGTCAGGAACTGGTCAGGTGCTCAGTTTTGCAGCAACCCTATAACCACACCTATGATGAAGAACACCTGTACTGCCAAAAATTGGTAGCATGTTTTGTTGTGTTGTTGTAGAAGTTTTTCAGATTCTTTTTTTTTAATGTATTTTTCCAATTATTACTGTTGAATAATTAATATTTTATGGCACTCAAAGCTTCATAAATATCTTCAGTATGCTAATTTAGTAATAGACACTACCAGAACAAGGAACAGATCTTTAGTACAACAAATAGTTTCAGAATATATATATATATATATACATACACGCACACACACAGCAGAAAAAAAAATCCAAGATAAGATTGGTAAATAATCTGAGATTATCCTAGTAATATCATTTAAATATTAAACTGATCCAACAGAAAGCTCGATGCAAATTTAATTTACTTTCCAGAGTAAATGGATGTATTCTGGACGATATGATATTCATAATCTCAGCCCAATAGTGGGTAATCAGTCAGTCAGTTAAAGTGCCATACGTGATACATGCTTGGGCGATCATGTCTCGAAGGAGACATGACTGACTGGGCAGAAGATTATCCCGCAGTAGGTTGCCATTACTTTCTGCGGTAGACTGGTTGCTGACCAAGGCTATAGAATCCAATCTGTCCTGCTATTTAACCCATAACTGGAAGGAAGAGATGGATTAATACCTTTCCCAAGGGTATTTGCGCTTAAGTGAATACAATGGATTCAACTGGAATTCGAACTCGGCTCCCCGGGTTCTCGTTCCGAGCCGATATCTACTGTACCACAACGCACATCCAATCAAAGTGTCAAAAATGGAAAAACAAACTTATACATTACACATATCATTGCTAGTAGGAACTTCTTTAGGCTCATAATGGTTTTACTGATAAACCTAATATATATGAAAGGTGTGAGAAAGAAAAATGCTAGTCCCAATTTTACATAAAAAATACTGAACATTCAGAAGCACTTAGCTTTTGATAGGTTTTTTTCATTTTTTACTATTTGGTAAATGCAGATGAGATGACAGAACCAACCTTGGTCAGCTTATTGCTTTTATTACAGTTGTTTTTAAATATCCCACATTGTAAAAGCTTCATTAGAAAAGATATGGTGGATGGTGAAAATTTAAATTTTCATTATATGTATTTAAAAATGTTTTTTTTTAATTTAAATTTGTTTTTTCAATAAAAAAGTTTATTACCATCATTATTAACTACCTGATAAGACATTGTTCTTTCAATATCGAAACAAAATGTACAATTTTGTAGTAGTTTGTACATGTTCTAAAGTCATAATTAATATATTACATACGAAGTTCAAACAAAAATTTAAATAATTCAATTAATACCATTTCACAATATAAACCAGAGCAGATATGAATGTTCTAAGAAATCAGGACCTTGTGTATTTATGGCTTAATTTGACTTTGTCAAGCCATGAAATTTTCTGTGGCCAAATGGTAAGACAGCAGATCTAATGACAGCTTCTTCCTGGTATATGGCAGTCACAGGTTTGAATCATGCTGGAAGATGCATATTTTCCTAACAAGATTTCTCAAATATTCCGGCCAGTGAATATAAATATAAATGCATTGTTTAATTATAGAAAAGTCTATCCACACAAATACAAGTGTATGTATGTGTATGTGTGTGTGTGTATATATATATATATATATATATTATATATATATATTTGAGTAGCAATATTTCATTTAAACATGTTTCATTAAAAATGACTGACAAGGAAGATTTTATTCATTTTTTTACTTAACCTTTCCAGCATTCTTACATGCTTCCTTTTTGAGGACATAACACCAGAAAAATAACATCCTTGAAAATGGCTTGTGAAGAGACTGAAAGCACTTGAAAAGTAAAAAATTATGGAACATTTATACATTACTTATCTCCAGCAAAAAAAGAACCATGCAAGAATACTAGAAAAATCAAACCAAAGATTAATAAAATCTTCCTTGTCAAATGTTTTTAATGAAACATGTTATAAGCACCTTTACTAAGTTACTGGAAAAAAAAAAAAAAAGAGCATACAATGATGGAAAAATGAGCCAAACTTGATAAAAATTTATTGCCAAAAACTGCCATTATTAAGAGGAAAATCTCAATATCCAAATCTTGTTCTTGTGTGGGGTGGGGAGAGGCAAGGCAAAGATTAGTTAATTATTAGTATATTAAATTTTACTGTTTACAGTTATAAAAAAAAAACAAAAAACAATCTGTCAATTCATGCAAAAATTGGATAATTGTCAGATTTTAATGAAAAACTGAGTACTTATTCACAGAAGAAATTGTTTTAGAAATCTTTTGATTGGAAATATTGGAATATTTTTGAGCAAACTAAAACACAAACATTAGTCAACAATAATTTTCACAACTACATCATTGACAAACAAATAAAATTATTATACAAAAAAAAAAAATACATGATACTAGTATTAAAAATAACAAACACACAAAAAAAAAAATTATTGCAACCAAATGCACATTAATTATAAACAGGATGAATTTTCTATACAAAAAATTATTAAACACCATATTTCTGCCATAATTCCTAAAAAACAAATAAAACTTAAATATAAAACTGCAAACCTTGTGGTTTCTAATCAAAATAACCCCATGCAATCTAAACTAGTGATGACTAATATAGCATATGAATTTCAATGCCCAGTACAAGATTGTGTTTGCCATAAATCAATTACCTATATTGGCCATACTACCATTTCTGAGTAGACCTTACATGCCACCTATCTAGTAATAATATTGCAATAACAAAAAAAAACAAAAAAAAACAAACTAACCCATAACTTACAAGAAAAAGTTTTGTTGAAAATACAAAAATACTATTTAAATCACAATACCAAAGACATTTCACTATAAGTGAGGCACCTATATTGAACAATTTTCTACCATCAACCTTACATTGGAATTGGAGTTTTGAAAGTTATATATATATATATATATATATATATATAAAAACACCAGACAGATGCTCAAGCAATGCCCAGCCAGTTGTTTTTAATGAAACATTTTATACTGTTTGTTGTATTTATTTTTATAAAAAAAAACAAAAAAAACGCTCAATACAGAGTAGATAATTTTAAGACTTGAAATATCCAACTTAAAAAAAATTTCTTGAATCTTTTATTTTAGTTTTCATTTCAAAGATTAAATTTAACATTTCCAATAAACAAAATCCTTTGCTTTATTCAAAAAAATAATTTAAATTGACTGGAAAGTTTTTGTCATAAAAAAAAAAGTTAAGAAAGTGTCCAATAAAATAATATTTGTACTAATAAAAAAAAAAAAAAAAAATCATATATATATATATATATATATATATATATATAGTGTTAATAAAACAGTGCTCGATGTAATATAACATTGGTATGAAGTATATATTAGTAAATATACATATCCTAAGTCTATAGCACAACTTAAGAGTTTCATGCATGATGCAACCATCAGGTGCACACCACGAACTGATCACTTCTAGATTTGAATTTTTTGGGTTCCTGCATTGTTCATGGTTATGAGAAGTCTGATGCCATTTTCGAATTTATTAAAGGTATAATTTGATTTGGTTTACACTGAAAGTTAAATATGAAATTGGAAAGTAAAATCAAAATGGGTTAAGTCACTGGATCCAACCACTGGGGTATGTCCTGACATCTTTGTTGCCCAGTGGATAAAAACTTAGAGAACCAAGTTAAATGGAGATTAGACATCTGGAAGATCTGAAAGGAGAACAATCTACCCCCAGGGATCAAAATAAAGGGTTCAGTTAAAAATTCCAATCACCTGAAGACAGTCGGAGTGTACAACAGCCAAAATGTCATAAATACATCAAGATGAGGACAATAGATAAATAAGAAATAATCTAACAAAATTCAAGTAGGAAATTTGGTCTTATTGTAGATCCTAGCAATTTTATTACTTACAATGTTTGAACTGTTATCCTCATCTTTATTGCCATGTTTACAATGTTTTGGCTATTATATAAGCCTGCCTTCTTCAGGCGCTAGCAATTTCAAACCGAACCTGGATTTTGATCACCAGGGTATCTCATTTTCATTACAGGTGTAATGTCACTTGTGGATGCCATGTAGTTATCTCACTTTAACTCAACTGAAGTTATTTGTTCACCACTGCTGTAGCCGGGTATTGAACTCCAGCTCTTGGTCAAGTCACTAGAACTAACCAATTTCTATATGGGCCATTCCTAGCACCTGATTAAGGCCAGAGTGTACAACAGCCAAAAACGTCATAAACATACTACTAAAGATGAGAAAAACAGTGTGAACAATGTAAATACTACCTCATCTCAGAAGTATAGACAAATACAAGCAATTTCAGTTTACATTTTTTTTCTTGTTAAGTCAGAACCTTTCACATTATCACTTAATGGAAGCAAGATATGCCTTTGCTTTAGAAGGTCTAAACTGATTGCAGAGCTATTTGACTGACCATTGTTAAATAGAACTTATGAACAGTTTATTTTCAAGATTTAGCTCGTATGAACAGCTAAATCTGTAGAAGAGAAAACCTTGGATAAGAGTAGATTCTTGGTTGATTTATTTTTATAGCTTAACCCTATTCAGGCTATAAAAAAAAATCTTTTTTAGTGGTGTAAGTTTTACTAATTAACCCATAACTGGGGAAAAATAAGTGGATTCATACTTTTTTCAAAAGATATTTGCACATAAGTGAATATAATGAACCTAACAGGAATTAGAACTTAGCTCTCTGATTAGCAATTCTGAGACATTATCCCACCTCTTTATCCAAGCTTACAGCATCTATTATTCCCCAGTGCTCATTCATCCAGATACTGATCAGGTTTGACGTTGATTAATGAAGGTGATCATATGGGAACTATTGTTTCAACTTATGTAGCTACATGCTAAGAGAGTAGGGAAACCACTATATCTTTTATAACTTTCTGAGGAAAATTTCTTATATATAAATATATATATTTATTTCACACACACAATCATAAAACACAGTCAAGCAAAAAGTCACACACCATTGGGGTTGATAAATTAATCATGTTTAAAATGTCTAATTTGTTTAGATATTTTCTTATTTTGCAGAAACAATTTTAATGAAGTAAGAAAGTATTTGTATTTCTGAGATGAGGTAGTATTTATACTATTTACATTATTCAGACTATTGTCCTCTTCTTTGTTGCCATTTGTATGATGTTTCAAAATTCCTAGCACATGAAGAAGGCTGGAGCGTACAATGGCTGAAACGTCATACAAATAGCAACAGAAACGAGGACATTAGTCTGAATAATGTAAATAGTAAAGTAAGAGGGCTAAAAAAAACTAACAAAGGATCGACAAGTTTCCTTGGTGCTGAAATGTCTTTAAAAAATTCATTTTGAACAGCATATAACTAGTAAATAAAATTATACTTTTAATAATTGAAGAAGCAGTTTGTAAATTTTACAACTGGAGAACTAAACTCTAGTCTGGGTTTATAGCCATTTAATTGTGTGTTGAGCTTTCTTATTTCTCTCTCGCACACACAATATATATTTTTTTCCTGTCATACTCAGGAGTTTGGATTATTATTGTTTTCTTTGTCTTAAAGTAAGATACTTTATAGCAGTTATTTTTTTTTTTTTTTTTTTACTGTCATTTTTATCAGGATACACAACTTTGAACATATAAAATATTAAATAGACTTTCTGCTCTGAATTAAATGTTAAATACAAAGTATAATCGTTAAATTGTTATTTAAATTATGCAAAAAATGAATGAAAATAACACTGACATCTCATTTTAACAAATATATTAAACAAAATTACACAAAAATATATTTAAATACTAAAGAGTACATATATATATATCTGGATAGTTACCTTGTTTAAGTTGGTGAATGCTGCCATAATGCCATGTTCCTTCTGGACATGGGTGATTATGGCCCTTCAGATTATTTTATTAATTATCTGTAAATTGCCATAACTCGTTTGGAAAGAAATTTAAGTGACTTCTCCTGTTGCCTTCTCCGTGGTTTTAAATTCAGAGTTCTTTTCATACTGGTTGTAACCAAATGCTACAGAGCCAATTCTCTATTTAATCCATAGATGGGAGATTAGAATAGACAGATTCATGCCTTTTCTTTAGGAATTGGAACACTGGTCAACATGATATAAGGTGCAAAGAAACAAAACACTTTTTAGCTAATTTGATAGAGGTAATTCCAAGAATAAACTTAGACTTTCATGATAAGCTACCATTTTTTCTGTACAGAAATAACTTTTTTTTTCTTTTTTCTTTTTTTTACTAAGCTGGTTTCATTGTTTTTTCAAGTACATCTTCATGTGACCTGTCAGTTCATTAAAGTATTAGATCTTCTTGTGACTGTTCATTGTTATTTAATTTTATTTATAAGATATTAATATTTTGGCTCCTAAAATAGATAAAAAAAATTTATTGATATTGTGTTCTTGGTATTTTTGCTTAATGTTTTTAGTATTTCTAGGCTTTCCACAGTTTGTGATATAGTATTTTTGTTTTATTGTTAAAGAATTGTATTTTTTTAAAAAATTTTTTTTTGTGCTGACTAGTGATATGTTATTAATTGAACTGTCAGAAAATGCTCCTCTAATTGATGTGATAGTATAGTGGTTGTATAACCAATGTATGTGTTGTTTGACTTATTAGACACATTCTCCAAGTGGACAAGTGAATTCATAAACAATAATTTGAAAATTGTTTTTTTTTTTTCTTTTTGGCATTTTTATAATTGTGATGATCATAGACTTTTTGTTTTTAATTTAAAAATTTAACAATTGAAAACTTTATGCATTAGATACCACTATTGATTAAAAAAAAAAAATACTCTGATGAATAAAAACAAAGTATATTTTATTATTAAATTTTTTCAATGAAAAATAGATTTATTTAAAAATTCTTGCAAAAATTGAATTGTCAAATTTTAAAACTTTCAGGACTTGTTCACAAATGTTTAAATTCTTTTAGTTATCTTTTGTATATACCTGTTTTAAACACACATACATATAATTTTATGAAAGTCCAAGAAATTAAATTTTGTAGAGCATAATGTTCTATATTTGTTTAAAGCAGAAATCCTTGGAATATTTACATCCTAAACTTCTTTTCTTAAGTCAGGACCATTACGCCCCCCCCCGCCCCGCCAACTCCCAGTTAACAGAAAATCTACTCAGCATGAAAAAAAAACAAAAAAAAACTAATGCACTACTTAATTAGAAAAGCTTTTAATTGCTTATATGAATAAGATATATTATCAACAAATAGTGTCTAAAAAGAAAAATTATTTCATCTTCAATAAATTCTCCCTGTGTGTGTAGGATGTATAATTGTATCTAAAACAAAGTGAAATTGAGAAAGTGGAAAATTTTTATGAAAGACATGCTTCACCGGAGAAAAGCTTATGTTCTCTTTAGCATCATCAGTTCAACTAAAAGAAGACAAAACAAAATATATAATCAAAAAAGAAAATGTTCATTTCTTTTCTTTTTCTTTCTGTCATGGCTTGGAGTTTTGCACATAGGGTATTCAGTTAACAAACGCAAATATGATTGAGCAGCTCTACAACAGGGATTAGTCAGATATTATATAGATACACACCCTTCAAAGATGTTGTCCCAGACCATCACAAAGTGAATCACCCAAATTTTGGGTTTTCTCAGTTCATCAATAAGTTATATTCAGTTAGGTTGCGGAGTAAAGGTTCAAAATTAATATTACCTGCTTAAAACTCCTGGGGGGGGGGGCACCTGTCTCTCCAAGGTAATACCTCTCCTAACTGAGGTTATGGTCATTATCTGGCATTTGAGATGTCCCTAAAAGGAGAAGTATCAAGGCTGCTTGAGTAGTGTTCTTTGTGTGTGTGTGTGGATGGATGGATGGTTTTTTGTTTTTTTTTCTGGTTACCCACCTTAAACAACCTTGTCACATTCCACTCAAACTGGGTGTTGGTCAGTTTCTAGATCGGTAACCACTTAGGCATAACAGGTTCTGTAAGCTTGGATGAGTTGGTGGTGTAATGGTTAATGTTAATTGGAGAGCCATATTCCGATTCATTTATGTGCACATATCCTTGGAATGACATGAATCCACTTCCTCTCATCTATAAGTTAATTAGTAAAACTTGTATCACTGAACAATTATCTAAAAAAAAAAAATCTTATAAAAAAATTTTTTTTCTGGCTTTAAATAACCTGCAAAGGGTTAAAACCATAGAAAACAAATCAAACAGCTCGACTTGAGCAGCTTCTTCCCACGAACTTTTCTTAGATATCTGCACAAACTGTACCTCTTACTCTGTAACCACTTTGAGTGGCTCCTTGTATAGGGTGAACATCACTCTTTAAAAAAAAAAAAAAGCCTATATTATCACTTAAGGCATGAAATTGACAGTCACCATGCATTGTTAATTTCTTTCTCAACAATATTTATCTCTGCAAACTCTCTCTCCTGATATTGACCGCCCCCCCTCTCCATAATAAAATGTGTAATTTCACAGAAGCTGAAAATGTCAAGACAAGGTTGTCTCTTTCTCCCCCCCCCCATCATTTATTCAACCTTTACAGTGAAAAAGAGTGGAGGCCCTACCAGTATTTATTATTAGTGGCCAAAATCTTAATATTGAATATGTAGATGATACTGTTGATGGCAAGACACAGAAAACTAGAGGAACACTTACACAAGGTAGTAAATGAAAGTAAGAAAAACAAAATTTGGTTTGGTTTAGTTGCTTTTGATTGGCAGCATATCAGCCTCTATGGGTTATTTAATGCCGAGATCTAAATATTTTGAACACAATTGTATGCCTTCAACTACAGATATTTTGTAAATAAGTTTATGCTTTCAGGATAATCGTGCTTTATAGATATGTAGTTTGTAGATCTATTGTCTGTGTTAAGTTTTGGTGTAAACTTTTCTTTGTAAAACTTTGACAGTTTTCTGGTATTTTCAAATAGCTTTCTTGGGTTGGGTTTTTTTTAGTTTTTTTTTCTAATATGTTTTAAGGAGGCTAAGTACATACATTCAGTTAAAATGTTTCACTGAGTGTGCATGTTGTAAGAAGAAAGGAGTAATCTTCAATTGGAAAAAAATATGGTTGTCAGCAAAAGAAAAAGCCCAAGATGTAAGCTACAAATTGGAGATGTCAAAATCAGGTACAGAAGTTTAAATATTTAGGAAGTGTTTGAACAGATGACAGAAAGTGTAACACTGAAATCAGGTGATGTATTGGAATAGCAAAAGATAGTGTCTATGAACTAAAGCCATCCTCTCTAATAATAAAGACTGTTGTTTGTTTATATATATATATATATATATATATATATATAATTTTCCTCCTGTCACACTCAGTAGAGAAATGTTATTTTCATTTTATTAGAAATGTTTGAATTATTTTTAGGAAGAATTTTCCAATGTCCACTTGTACATTATGGCTGAAGGGCGGGTTAAACCAAATAATGTTATGTTTATGTAGTTTCTGCTCATTACTGCCCACTTTGCTTTCAACAGACCATTCTAAATCAGTGTTGACTGTTTTCTTTTTTTTTCTAATTCATGAATGTATTTAGGACTTGTCAAAAACTTCCTTATTACTAGCTATTATTACTATTGTTAGTACATAAAGAAAATTGGATTGATTTATGCAAGTTATTAATGATACTATTAGTGGTGATTTGATTCTTTGTTGATGTATTTGTGATATGGCATATCGATATAAATATCAAGCCATCATTTTTAATAGCACGGGCCCACTGGTTAAGAAATAAGTTAGTTAAAAACAAAAGAGTGCTAACTGGCTATGTAATACTAATCCTCCAATATGGTAGTGAATACTGGACGATTTTCTTTTCTCACAGATGAAGGAGCGACAGAGGTGTGGTTCTACAAAAAGATGGTGAAAATATCATGAATGGAGCATGTAAGCAACAAGGAAATTTTAAGGAAAATGGAAACAAAAAAGATTATTATAATTAAAATTAGTTGAAACTTATAGGACATGAGAAGAGTGCTTGGAGAATTTGACACTCATAAGATATTGAAGGCAAGAGAGGTAGAGGTAAACAGTGAGTCACCTACTTCACAAGCTTGTGGAAGGGATAGTAAAGACAAACATTGCTAAGAGTTTTAAAGGATAGAAAATTGTGGAAAGCCATGATTGGCCATATCCTGAAATGATACAACAGTGTGTGTGTGTGTGCATATATATATATATATATATATATATATATAACTTAAAACTTAAGCCACAATGGCTTTCTCAAAAAAAAACAAAAAACAAAAAACAAATGGTAAAAAATGAAGCTCTTTATAAAATCATTTTATTAGAAAATAAATTGTTTTCTATAGAAATTCAGTACTTATTTCATTTAATTTCAGTGAATTCAACTGGAATTCAAAGAGCCAAGTTCAAATTCCAGTTGAATTTTTTGCAGTCACTTATGCGCAAATACCCTTGGGAAAGATATTGATTTATCATTTTTCCCACCCGCTATGGGTTAACTAGCATAACAGATTGTTTTATAGCCTTGACTGGCAACCAGTCGACTGCAGAAAGTAATGGCAACATACTTAGGGTAAATCTTCTGCCCAGTCAGTCATGTCTCTTTGGAGGCATGATCACTCAAGTGTGTATCACATATAGCACATAACTGACTTATTTCTACCTTATTTGATATGAGTCATCAAATTTATCTTTTTATAAAATTAAAAAATGATATTGAAAGTTTATTGCAAAGTGCATTTGTGCCTTCTAATTAAGTAGCTTGTAAGTCACATTTTCTTCCCTAGAGAGGAACTAGAAAGGATCCTGATGATCCTAAAATGGATTCTCTGTTGGCCCTTGGTAGATAAGTTTAGCTCAAAGTACATAGATGAATGACCACTTGGGAATACCAGGTACTGTAAGCTTGGCTGTGCAGCTGGTATAGTGTACGTCTGTATCACATTGAAACACCAGAGTCCTGAGCGTACAATAAACTACATCCAGCAGCAAGGCTGCTGATTGGAAGACTGGAGATTTTGAGGAGCATTGAGCCTCTCCTTAATTGCTATTGTTCTCAGGTCTACCTTGACTTGTGGTGATAGTACCTGTTGGTATAAAAGTATAAAAACACACTTTTATAGTAAAATTACCAACCATACATATTTATAGCCAAATTACGAATAATACATTTTTAAAGCAAAGTGAACAATGATACATTTTACTTGTACTTGAAGACATGCAATTGCATTGAAAATATATTATAATCTGCCAGTAATAATTTTGATGTGTAGATTCATTAACTTACTGGTCTGTCACTTTGTCCATTAGAAATGTTCCTTATAAAAGGAAGAGTAAGTTGTAGGTCACTATATATAATATTCAGTCATGTTATTTTTGTATTCTCAAAGTTTTTATTGTCAAGTAAGATACTCTAATTTGCATCTACTTATAAACTAAACTAAAATATTGCATCAATCAAATGTATAGACTGAAAAGTATGATGGATAAATTGTCTAAATAAGGCAAAATTGAAAATAACTCTGACTTCTCATTTTAACATATATTTACCAAAAATAGACGAAAATATCTGTAAATACTAAAGAGTAAATTTATTCAATAAAATCATCATTGGCTTTGACCACAGACTTAAGATGACTTTGGAATCTTCTGCACCTCTTTCAGACAGTCTCCAGAAGTTGGTGAATACTGCCATGATCTTTGCCTTCAGTTCGTCTTTGGTTTTGCATGGAGTTTTGTTGGCCTCTTGCTATACTTCGCTTTATATATAATAATGGTGGGGTTTAGTCTGGGAAGTTAGGTGGCCAGACTTAAGGGGTAATGTGGTCAAAAAAAAATTGTCTGGGTTCTTCTATTTGTGAGACATAGGGTCTTCTAGCAGCCACGCCACCCTCTTGATCCAGGCAAGCATGACCTCCTCAGGGCACTTGATGTAAGCCTCCATGTTAAGTCTGAGGCACTCACTAAGAAATTTGGGAGTTCTTTCCTTATCAGAATGATCAGAGTAATTTTTCCAAGATGCCATATAATTAGACCCCTGCAACTCTTTCCAAATCCTCTGAAATGTTCGTTCTGGCACGGATGCCAAGCAGTACATGTCATTTCCAAATGTTTGGCACTGAATTGCACCATGGTACTTTTTTTCTTTCTCACGTTTATGCTTGAATGCAAGCTTCAAGCTCTGAGTGTTGTCTTTTGGCTCAACTGCTTATATATGCAGCACTCTTGGCCTGAAGATTATGTTCAAGCATGGAACAAACTATTGCCATCTATTGACCTCAGTGTCCACTTATACATACTCTTTCTGGTTTTGAGTACTCTTACCCATAAATATAGCATACCTGAAAACTAATATATATATATATATATATATATATATAAGTTCTACTGATAGTCAATAAATGTGTAAGTACTGTAATGATGAGCAGCCTAAAATAAGAAATTGACAAGCAGAGGTGGAATTCTGCTCAAGTTCATTGCATTCATTTTCATACAAATACCCTTGGGAAAAGTATAAATCTATCTCTTCTCACCCATCTATAGGTTAAACAAAGCATGCTGGGTTCTTGAGCCTTGGTGACTATTCAAAACTGATTAAGCATGGTCTTGGTAACTATTCTGTAAATATTTATTTTGTATATAAAAACCATAGCAATAACAAGTGTGTTGTGGCCCTATACTTAATATTTGGAGTTTACAGGATTTAAATGAATGTCACTAAACAGAACACAGGATAAAATCATTAAATAGGAAACTTATGCAGCAACTCTACTCTTGCCAGCTGGTTACACTGTGATACTATAATTTAGACACCCACATATATGAGAAAGGTTTTTTTTTTTTTTTTTTTTTTTTTTGTTTTTGTTTTTTTTCATCTAGATCTCATTTGTTTCTCTGGCTGATCAACAGGGAACAAACAAATAAAAGAAACTTTTGGCTGATCAAATCACAACAAAGCTAGATATCATATTCTTTAATTTTTCTTATTTTATCATTTCATTCCAATCAAGACAATAATTTTAATAGGAATCAAAAAGAATGAGAAAACTTTAGTGATGAGAAAGTGCAATAAAACAATAAAAGAGGATTTAAAAAAAACATGGATGGTGATTAGCATTTTTTTTTTTTTTTTTTTTTTTTTAGATTGTAGTTAGTGGAGAAGCAAGAAACCAGAAGACTTCTAGTGACTACAAGTGTGAGAAGAGACAGGATTATACGATAAGGTTGCATCAAGCTAGTTCAACAGTTAAAATAGTAAGACTTAGTTACCTTCTAGTAGTATACTTAAATTCATGCAGTTGAGGTACCAAGGAGGAAAGCTCATCAGAACAATTGCCATAAAAATATTTGTAGACAGAGGGAAGTCTCATCATGGTGTGGGTAAAATAACCAAAGTAAAGATGCAAGGTCATGATCAATTATATTACAGGCCCTTCTTTGAAATTTGTCAATCTCAAGATATATAGTAGGAACATCAGACCAGATGATTTCTGGCTGCTTGTCTGTATTGAGCCATATTTGTGTTTGAAGAAGTCATTTCTGGTCTACCCTTAGTTGGAATTGACTATTGCTTGGGTAGTTCCAATAATACCTATTAGACTGACATGACAGAAGTTGTCATAAGTATCACCTATGTACCCATCTCGATCAAGCAAGCAAAGCCTTGAATAAAACCCCTAAATTTATTAGAAACAGGTTTTGAGTAATCATTTTTTGTCAAAGCATTTTTTTTTTTTTTTTTTTTTTTTTTTTTTAAATATTGTTTCCTTGTGAACATGCAGTGGGCATTGATATGAATGAGAATAGATGCAATTAGTCAAGCAGATTCAGAATGTAAATATCTGGGTAATGTAGTAACATAATGGAAAGTGTAACACAGAACTTCAGTGGCACTTATGTATATCAAAAGAAACTTTCTAGAAACAAAGCAAAGTATTAAGAGATGGGAAAATGTCCTGCATTAATTGTTTCTATATTAAATCTAATCTCTATGGCAGGGAATACTCAACAATATCATCGTGCATATGTCTATATTTCTGAGATGAGGTAGTATTTACATTATTCAAATTATTGTCGTTGTCTTTGTTGCCATTTGTACGACATTTTGGCCATTGTACGCTCTGGCCTTTTTCAGGTGCTAGGAATTTTGATTGGAAGTCATGTCATGAGATATCTCCCTCTAACCCTGCAAGTTACTTGTTCACCACTGCTGTAGAAGTGGCACTATACATTAGTACCACCTCTGTAGTCTGATATTAAACTCACAACTTTAGTCAAGTCTGGAACTAACCAACCTCTATATCCACTGGGCGATGTGTCCTGAAGGAAGGAATGAGGATGATATACCCCAGTGATTGTAATAAAGGGTTCAGTTTGAAATTCCTAGTACTTGAAGAAGACCAGAGCGTACAACGGCCGAAACGTTGTACAAATGGCAACAAAGATGAGGACAATAGTTCGAATAATGTAAATACTGTAAATATCCTCATGCTTTTTAGAAAGTAAGCAAAGTATTAAGAGCTGGGAAGATATCACTTGAAACAAAGAAGAAAATGCTGAGTTATGTAATATTTAATGTTGAACAATTCTCTCAAAGATGAGACTGCCAGTCAGTGGAAAGCTGAGTTAGTCTTGTTTCAGGTTTGATAAAAGCCCATGTTTGTTACACTTGAACATGTTTAAATTCTTAGAACTTTTGGATATTACCTTATATTCAACATGTAGACAAAAGTACAGAACAAGTGATATTGCAACATGTTTTCTTTTTAAAAAAACAAACAAAAAAAAAAAACACTTCCATATACAAGTTTGTATTTTTTGCCACCTTTACAATCAACTCATCATTAAAAACACTTTGGGAAAAATGACAAGTCCATTATGAAGAAAAAAAAAACATCACTTGCCATACTAAAAAAAAACTGATGTATTCTTGATCATCTAAAGGAACATTTTTTTTTTTTTTAATGAATAGCTAAAACAGTAATCATTTGAATATAGCAGTTGCTTTGTCTAAGCAATAAGGGAAAGATTAAAAAACAAAAAAAAGTTTATTTTTGAATCCGATTATAAAAATCTGTTTAAGGCAGAATTTGTCAAAAACAAAAGTGTGACCATGCATGTCTTGTTACTCTCTCTCTTTTTTTGCTATCATACTGGTCTTTATTAAAATGATTTGTGTGTAGTAAATCATATTTTAACAATTTTTGAAAACTTTCTAATTACAAAAACGATAGTCCAACATGCATAGTTAATATTAGCATCCAGAATTGCTCTGTGCTGATTAAAATTCTTTCAATGTTTAATTTGATAAAACAGATGTGATAGGTATTACCAGTCATGAGCTTTTTTGTGACTAAAAAGAAATCAATTATAAATATGGAATAATTCTTATAACTAGAATTGGGCCGGGGGGGGGGGGGGGGATAATTAATTTGGAGATAAATTGAGGATAATTATTATACTGCAGTTAGCAAGTAATAAATAATCCAGAGGAGTGGAAATGAAATCCTATCAAGATCAGTTATAAAACATTTTATACAATAACTTCACAAGCACACTCATTAGTAACTCTAATGGTTCTTGTAGAATTTATATAATTAATGTACACTGAAAATGCTTTAAATTTTTTTCCTCCTCAGGTTCTCTCTCCCCCCCCACTCTTCAGGTTCCTATTTGTATTTTTTTCCCCCTCATTAGGTTCCTATTTGTATTTTTCCCCCCTTCTCAGGTTCCCTATTTGTATTTTTTTTCTTTCCCCTCTTCTCAGGTTTCCTATTTGTATTTTTTTTTTCTTTCCCCTCTTCTCAGGTTTCCTATTTGTATTTTTTTTTCTTTCCCCTCTTCTCAGGTTTCCTATTTGTATTTTTTTTCTTTCCCCTCTTCTCAGGTTTCCTATTTGTATTTTTTTTCTTTCCCTCTTCTCAGGTTTCCTATTTGTATTTTTTTCTTTCCCCTCTTCTCAGGTTTCCTATTTGTATTTTTTTTCTTTCCCCTCTTCTCAGGTTTCCTATTTGTATTTTTTTTCTTTCCCCTCTTCTCAGGTTTCCTATTTGTATTTTTTTTCTTTCCCCTCTTCTCAGGTTTCCTATTTGTATTTTTTTCTTTCCCCTCTTCTCAGGTTTCCTATTTGTATTTTTTTTCTTTCCCCTCTTCTCAGGTTTCCTATTTGTATTTTTTTTCTTTCCCCTCTTCTCAGGTTTCCTATTTGTATTTTTTTTTCTTTCCCCTCTTCTCAGGTTTCCTATTTGTATTTTTTTTCTTTCCCCTCTTCTCAGGTTTCCTATTTGTATTTTTTTTCTTTCCCTCTTCTCAGGTTTCCTATTTGTATTTTTTTTCTTTCCCCTCTTCTCAGGTTTCCTATTTGTATTTTTTTCTTTCCCCTCTTCTCAGGTTTCCTATTTGTATTTTTTTTCTTTCCCCTCTTCTCAGGTTTCCTATTTGTATTTTTTTTCTTTCCCCTCTTCTCAGGTTTCCTATTTGTATTTTTTTTCTTTCCCCTCTTCTCAGGTTTCCTATTTGTATTTTTTTTCTTTCCCTCTTCTCAGGTTTCCTATTTGTATTTTTTTTCTTTCCCCTCTTCTCAGGTTTCCTATTTGTATTTTTTTTCTTTCCCCTCTTCTCAGGTTTCCTATTTGTATTTTTTTTCTTTCCCCTCTTCTCAGGTTTCCTATTTGTATTTTTTTTTCTTTCCCCTCTTCTCAGGTTTCCTATTTGTATTTTTTTCTTTCCCCTCTTTAGGTTCTTATCTGTACCCCACTTCAGGTTTTTTGGATCCCCACCTTCTTCAGGTTCCTGTTTTGTATTTTATTTTTTATTTTTATTTTTATTTTTTTTCCCTTTTTGTGTGGTGGGTTTTCCTCCTCCATTGTTTTTGGTTATTTCATTTTGCCCTAAATGTCTAAAGAAATAATGAATAATTGAAATATTTTTTCAGTTACAAAAAATTTTGGCACAATTCTTCTTTATGTACCTGTGTTCTTTCAGGACATAGGCGATCATGGACTTCCATTTGCCCCTATGCCTTGTCACTGCTAACATTTTTCCTTTTGGTATCTTTCCAAGATCTCACTCCACCATCCACTTTCTCAAGCCTATCAAGTATGTCTCACACTGCTTTTCACTGTCTCTTTCCTTTTATCCATCATGTGAGTATTAGATTCTCCAAGCCCTCCTTCATTACATGTCCCAGAAACCTCAGCTGTCTGTTCTTGATGCTAAGTATAAGTTTGCTTTTCATTTGCATCCTCTCTAAAACCTTGTCACTCTCATGTTTGGTCCATGGTATCCTCAGTATAACCACATTTCTGTTGTTTTGAGTCTCTCCTTACACCTTGGGAAGATTGTCCAGCATTCGCTGTCATACAGGAGGACAGATATCATAGCTGTCCAGTACTCTTTTCCTTATTTCCTTGGCCTTGCCAATATGCCATCGGATTTCAGTTTTGCACTTTTAAATTTCTGTACCTGTTCAGT